>QXTE01000130.1:846359-1047916 GCA_003942145.1 Platysternon megacephalum | reverse complement strand
CCCCCCCCCCCCCCCCCCCCCCCCCCCAAAAAAAGATCCAAAGTTGCTGCAGGACGTGGTGCTGGTGAGACAGTAATTGGTGGTCTGGGTAAACACTGACAGAGCGCCTGATGGCACTGGGGGTGCTGTACTGGGTGGTTTTATGTTTGGGTGACGCGTCAAAGCACGGTCCTGACCATGTGTGGTCATTGGAGATCCCATGGCACAAGAAGAGGGGTGACAGCTGTGTTGCCCTGGCCAGTCTCCAGTAGCAGTCATTGCGGTCTTCCCAACGTTATTCCATTGCATGCATTTCTGAGGTCCCTTCCCCGTAGTACCTAGGCACCACGACCTGAATTGATTACGTCCCTCGACAGAGAGAAACAGGTCCCTGTAACAAAGCTGCTCACTGACCAGGAGGAATCCAGGTGTGGTCTCCAGTGTGCACAGCCATGATTGCATCTCATTTACCTGGTAGGGGAAAGCCGGCAGGATGGTGGCGGGAGAGAGCTCACATGGTGCCTTCTCCTAGGTAGCGTTCTGTTTCCTGGCTCTTAGTTTTAAAGCGGGCTCTGCCAGCCTCAGTGGTGTAGGGTGGGCATGAGCAGGGTGCAGGCGAGAGATGATCTTCAGGAGAGCCAGGCTCAAGCCCATTTAGGGATTTAAAGAATGGAGGCTGTGTTCTTGAAATGGACCCAGAGTTCGACTGGCAGACAGTCTAGCACAGTGGTTTTCAAACTTATCTTCTGGCGACCCAGTTGAAGAAAATTGTTGATGGCCGTGACCCAGCGGAGCTGGGGATGAGGGGTTTGGGGCGTGGGAGGGGGCTGGGGCAGGGGGGGAGTCAGGGTTCTGAGCTGGGGGTGCAGGCTCTGGGGTGGGGCTGGGGCAGGGCCGGCGCTTCCATTAGGCGACCTAGGCGGTCGCCTAGGGCGCTGCTATTTTGGGGGCGCCTGCGCCCCCGCCGCCCGTAAAAATTTGGGGGCGGGACCTTCCGCCGCTGCTGTTGGGGGCGGGGTTTCGGGGACGGGACCTTCCGCCGCCTAGGGCGCCAGCAAAGCTGGCGCCGCTACTGGGCTGGGGATGAGGGGTATGGGCTGCTGGAAGGGGCTCCGGGTTTGGGAGGGCTCAGGGCAGGGGATTGGGGCGTGTGCTTACCTCGGGCAGCTCCCGGTCAGCCACACAGCGGGGGTGCTTAGGCAGGCTTCCTACCTGTCCTGGCACCGCGGATCGCGCTGTGCCCCAGAAGCAGCCAGCAGCAGGTCCAGCTCCTAGGTGGAAGCACGCAAGCAGCTCCACACAGCTCTCGCCAAAAGGTACCGCCCCTCCAGCTCTGATTGGCCGGGAACCAGCCAATGGGAGTGTGGAGCCAGTGCTCGGGGCAGGGGCAGCGCACGAAGCCCCGTGGTCCCCCCGCCTAGGAGCCGGACCTGCTGCTGGCTGCTTCTGGGGCTTAGCGTGGTGTCAGAACAGGTAGGAACTATCCTGCCTTAGCCAGGCAGCACCACCATTGGGACTTTTAACGGCCCAGTCGGCGGTGCTGACCAGAGCCGCCACAACCCAGTGCCTGGCATTCCTCGACCCACTACTGAGTCGTGACCCGCAGTTTGAAAACCACTGGTTTAGCACGTGCAGCGCTTGGTGGACCAACATGAGCACTGCTTATGAGGAGGGCTGCTATCTGCCTAATTGGCTGTGGTTTCCAGGTGGCTTTCAGAGTCCTCTTACAGCAGTAACCTAGCCTTGAGGGCACCAAGGCATGTACCACCATGACCAGGGCAGCATCTGAGAGGAAAGGGAGGAGGAGGAGGAAAGGGCATTTCTGCCCACCCGAGCTCTGAGTGCCAAGAAGCAGAGATGAGTCCAGCAGGACCCTGGGACATGGAGAGCAGACAACCTACATTAAGGGTGAGGTCACTATTGTTACCAGTTCTTCCAAGTGCTCCCTTCCACCAATAGCTCCCACTTCTGTATTGCCAGGAGTGAACTACTTTTCATGCTGGTCCCTACTTCTGCTCTACTGTCCACAGCTGAGAAGGACAATCGGAGCTCGATGTCCTCCGCATACTGACAGCACAGCTTGAGCTGTCGGAGCATTCTTTGCTTCCTGCCCTAAACTATTGTGCAGGGTTACTTTGCATTGTTCAACAGCTGCCTCCTGCCACACCAGAGGGGCTGCCTTTCTGTGGGCAGTGAAGTGATGCCTGTATAGTTTACAAAGCGCTTTGGGATCCTTTAGGATCAAAAGTGCCCCAGAAACGCAAGTGATTTGTATTCACTGAATAAGTCTGTAGACTCTGGTCATGTCAGGCTCAGGACTGGTATAATGAGGTGGTGCCCGTCTGTATCACGCTGCCTTGGCGGTGCTATGAAGGCAGAGCTGCGGAACATATGCCTGGACTACAGTACACCTGGCTCTCTTCCTGGTTATGAATAAGACTTGCATAGAAATGTGAGCAAACAATTAACGTGTCATGGAAGTTTCTGCACATACTAGAATAAGGCAAATGTCTGGGCAGGACAAACATGTGATGGATATTCCATATCCCTCGTAGGTTTCAGAATATACCCCTTTTGCAGTCTTGTTGTTCCATGTTTCATGCTAATTTATAGTAAAACTTAAAAAGTATTTTGAAACACTGTGGAGGGTTTTATTAAAAAAGCCCTTTTTCAGTTTCTTCTTCTTTGTGGCCGCAACAAGGTTGTACAGGTGTTTCCAACGTTAATACCTCATGTGTCCACGTGTAGGACAGGCTTCACGGTGCCAACAAGGAGGGAGATGGGTTTGTAACAACGTCTCCATTTTTTTAGAATTGGATGACACATGTTGGTGCATGATCCAAGACTACTGCGGCCCTCACTTTCACTAAATGTTTGACTTGCACCAACAATAAACTCCATCCTCTTCATAGTGATTCTCTTAGACCAGTGGTTCTCAACGACCAGTCCATAGACCTGCGATCTCCCTGACAGTTTAGGAAGGCAGCAAGCCGGTCCCTGGTATCAAAAAGGTTGAGAACCACTGTCTTAGACCATATGGATGGGTGCCCTTTTTAGCATTTCTATACATCAAAATAAGTTTAGACTAATAGATGTTAAGGTCAGAAGGGATCATGATCCTCATCTAGTCTGACCTACCAGATAGCACAGGCCAGAGAATCTCACCAACTGATTCCTGCATCCAGCCTATGACTTCTGTAGATATCTTTTAGAAAGATATTCAGTTTTGACTTCTAGACTTCAAGTGATGGAGGATCCACCATTGCTAGAGAATTTGGTCCAGCGGCTAATTTCCCTCACTGTTAAAAGTATGCACCTTATTTCTAATCTGCATTTGTCTAGGTTCATCTTCCAATCATTGGATCTTGGTTTTTGGTTTTTGCTAGACTAAAGAGCCATCAGTTATCAGAAATCTCTTCCCCATGTAGGTTTTTGCAGTTGTCATCAAGTTACCTCTTAGCCTTCTCTTCAGCAAACTAAATAGATAGTGTCTTCAGACTCTTGCTTGTTTTTCAGACCTCGAATCATCTTGTAGCTTTTTTTGAAACCTTTCCATGTTTTTTCCAACTTCCTTTTTGAAAGGTGGATACCAGAACTGGACACAGTATTCCAGAATGGTCTCACTACGGCCATCTACAGTGGCAGTAACACCTCCCTACTCCTAATTGATATTCCCCGGCTTATGCATCCAAGGATTGTGTTTACCCTCTTATAATATATCAGTATAGCCTCTTTTTAGTGCTCCCAGTTTGTATACGTTTTCTCTTAATACACAAACCAAGGTTTTAAATACTTTTTTCATACACCACGCCGTTAGTCTGTGGAACTCAGTGCTATGAGATAGCATTGAGGCAGGAGCTTAGCAGAATTCCAGAAAAGTATTAGACACTTTTATGTTAAAAAAAGAACATTGGGAAGAAAAAACAATTGTAAAGGATAGAAACTCTTCTGCTTAAGGGCATAAAACAAGCTAGAGGTCTGCTCAGGTCTGATCTTTAAGCCGGAACCAAACCCAAGCTCACCTGTCCCAACCCTTCCCTCGGAACCCGATTCAGTGACACTGATGCCTCCTGCCCACAGGGTTGGTGCCGGCGGCTGCGTGCCCTGCTCCTGACGTCCACTGCTGCGCTGCGTGTGCCGTGCAGTGAGAGATGCTGCAATTCCTCGGCACGCTCGCGCCACAGTGCAGGGAGGTGGCGGCCTGCAGGAGCGAGACACGCGGCTGCCACCGTGCTGATCCCATGGCGAGGAGTTGAGCTGACCCAGCCGCGGCTCAAGGGGTACTTGTACTTGAGTCCCCATTGGGTTTGGGTCAGGTTGCAGGGCTATAAAACAAACACTAAGGGCTTGTCTACGGCGAGATAGGAGAGTTAATTCGAATGATCTAAAGATGTATGTAAAGTGGATTAGTTAAACCACATTAAACGCCTGCGTGAACACTTAATTCATTTCTGAAGTGAATTAAACTAGACTGAATTAAGGCCACTTGAATTCTGACAAATGCATCCACACGGGGATTTAACGTGGTTTAATTAATCCACTTGAAAAATTGATTCGGATTAACTTTCCTGAGTGTCGCTGTATAGACAAGCCCTACCTGGGGGATGTCGGGAAGAAACTTCCCCCTGTGGGTAGGTTATTACGGGTTTTCTTCCATTTTCCTCTAAGGCATCTGACGCTGTCCACTGTCAGACACGTGCTGGGCTGGGCGGCCCACTGGGGTTATCTCTTATGGCATTTCCTATGAGCTTGGATGGCAGCTGCTCGGCATTCAGCCACTCGAGGCTCCATCGGGCCCTGCTCCGAGGATTTAGGCAGGGCTCGGGATTCCTGCAGGGAAGGAGCTGGGTGATGGGAAGAATTTTCCTAGAATATTTTGTTCCTTCTACACTTGAGGCTGCTTTGCACACAAACCAGTGCACGATTGAACTGGGAGCTGAGCCCGGCTCATTTTGGGGTGCACCTCGCTCTCACCACTCCAATCCTCCCGTGGCCTTTGGGAAATGGGGGTTGTGGATGCTTTCATGGAGTCTGGTCTGTCCAGTCAGTTCCCAGAGGAGGTGACGCCTCAGAGAGGGGGACACATCTATGACCAGACACAACCCGCTCTTGCCTTCGGTAGCCCTTGCGATTCCAGACTGCAGTACCACCGGTGTCGGCCTGCCAGCCTCCCTCGGCCTCTCTCACTCTGGCAGGTGGTGTTTTGCAACTATTTCCGAGCGAGCCGGTAATATCCTGCGCACACTCCCGCTCTCCCGGGAGCTGCAATCCGTGCAGGGAAGGTACTTGCTCCCAATCCAGCTAAATTACTATTGACTTGTGTTCTCTGTGCTCCGCAAACATTTCACTCAGCCGTCACCAGCGGGGCCGGCGATCTCCTGCCAGGGGTAACTTGGAAGGCCAGCTGCGCAGGGCCGTTTTTCCTGCTCTTCCCCATCGATCAAAGAATTAAACTGACGGGAGGGGGAATTTCGCACTAAGCTTAGGAGGGGGAAAGAGTGACTTTCCATTGGAAAGATGAGGGCGGCGAGCGTGGGTGTGTATAGGGGTGATGGGTATGGAAAGCATGTGGCGGGGGGGGGCGGCATGGCAGGGGATTTGTTTCATGTTTCAGTGCTAAAGAGGCATAGAAAAAAACAAGGCAGTGAAGCAGCAACATTTTATAACCAGTTCCTCTCGTTGTGCAGGAGGCTGTGGTGTGAACAGACCTGACCTGCCAGATCCTCTGCAGAAGGCTGTGGGGCTAATGTAAAGAATGGGTCAGATCCTGAGATGGTGTAAATCAGTGTAGCTCCATTGATGCCAACTGGTGCTAACTGAGGATCTGTCCCATTATTTACAATCTGCATCAATGGAGCTGCACCGATTTACACCAGCTAGGGATCTGGCCCAGCAGTACTTCCTCCGACTATCGAACCCAGTGTTGCCATCCTTGCGTCCTTTGGAAGGTTTTTTAGAGGCTTTTTGGTGGCCACTTTTGCTAGGTGCACTGTAGAGACCCCACCTGTAATAGTGTTTGAAGAGCTCCTCAGAGCCCGTGTTTGTTTTCATTTGAGACACGTCCCTTTCACCAGTATGTCTCTCCCTTCCCCTCTGCTTCGTGCCTCTGGTTTGCTTTGGTTTTTCAGAGCATCTGTAACCAATGCAAACATGTGCCGTAGCCAGAGAGTAAAACCCTGCTGGATTAGTGTGACAGCCTCAACCCTGCCATGGGATAATCCCATGGTAATTCCCCGTTAGCCCCCGCCCCCGTCGGCTTTTGCTATTGTCTAAAGGAAGCAAATGGCATCGTTAGCAGGCAAACTTTAACCAGCTTGGAGCAGCAGAACCGCGGCGCATGCACCAAAGTCAAACCAATTTGCTTCCCTTTTTTCGAAGGTGCGCAAATGGTTATGTGCATTCCCAGCAGCTGCCTGCCTGCATCCTAGTCTGGAGAGCAAGGGCCTGCTTATGTGGGGAGTTAGCGCCTGCCTCTAACGGATGCAGCTGGACACCCGCACTGAGATCAGGGCCCCATTGTGCTGGGTGCTGTACAGACACGTAGGAAGAAGCAGTCCCTGCCCTGAAGAGCTCACATTCTAAATAGGCAGAGAGGTTGAGACTCGCCCAGAGTCACTTAGGAAGTCTGTGGCAGAGCCAGGACTCAAACCCAGATCTCTTCTACATTGCATCAGGGCAAGTGTGTGCGGGGGGGGGGGGTGTCAGATCCTCACTGGCAGCTTGTATTTGATTATATTGTTTTCATTTGGTGCTGATCCAAGGTGCTGTCTTGGCAGCGCTGCAGATTGAACTCCTCTACCCACCGAGCAGTATGGCATGGGAAAGCGTCCCACCCGCAGCCCCATCAATGTGCTTTGCCTCCACAGTACAGTAGAGCTCGCCGATGGTTTGACGGCAGCTGCCTCCCTGTGGCCCTTTTGTTCCCGGGCACGTCTGCAGGCGCTGCCTGTTGTTACCAGTTGCAAGGGACGTGATGATGTACACACTTGCCTACTAGGGCTTGGACTGTGGCGACCGACTTATTTTTCAGAGGCCACCAAGTCACCGTCAGGTGGTGTAACATTCATTCACAGTGATCTGAGCTAGATTGCAGCTGACGACCTAGAGGCGGAAGGCTCTGCATTCCCATCACTCATCCCCTTAGCTGGCCAATCCCCCTGCCAGGAGGGGGAGAAGCTCTCTCCCAGATAGGGTCCCATTCACAATGCTCTGTGCAGCCCCTCTCAAGACACTTCAGCTGTCAATGCCCAGCTGCTGAAATCTCCCTGCCACAGCTATGTACACTTTGGGACGTACTCATTTCTGGGGCGCCGTAGCTGTAGTAGCTACCACAGGGGAGTCAGGACTCTTGAGTTCTCTTCCTGACTCTGCCACCAGCTTCCCGTGCGACGCTGGCCAAATCCCAGTTCTGTCTGCAAAACAGCAAAGGATCGGACAGTTTCTATGCTGGGCGTTTGTGCAGAGTGGCGTTTCAATGAGTTTCTGCTTTCAGCTGTGATTTTAATTATTCAGAATTAAAATTCAAACTTTTGGAGGCCATGCAAGTTCCCTCCTAGGGATGCAAAGCACTGGAGGTAACTTTGGATACTGAAGGACAGATTTTACAAAGCCCACAGGCCTGCCAGTGAGACCCATGGTGTTTCAGCCGCTGTTTATAGGCACTTTAGCAGGTTAGAGTGACAATGTAGAAGGGTGGAAGGTCCAGTGGGACTTGGGAGACCCAGATTCAATTCCCTGCTCCCCCACACACTTCTTGTGTAACCTTCAGCAGGTTACAGTGTGTCTGTGCCTCAGTTTCCTCTCTGTACAACGGGGACATTAGCCCTGCCCTACCGCACAGGGGTGTGTGTAAAGACTGTGAGGTGCTCAGATGCCATAGGGGTGACGGTCATGTAAATTCCACAGACAAATGGAAGGCTGAGGACCGCCTGTCTCCCTCTTTTATACCGCCACCATTACAGTGGAGCTGCTGCCTGTGCTCCTCTTTTTCCCCCTGCCCCCCTAAACGCACCTCTCGCACAAGCGTAGGTAGGCAAGCAGCTGGCGTGGTATTACCACGAAGAGCCACGAGTGGTGGAACTACCTTTTCCAGCGTGGGGCGTTGGGGCCCAGGGTTGGTAAGCTTCCAGGCACACTGCACAGCGGTGGAAGCTGAGGAGTGACCGGGAGGTGAATGTGAAGTGCCTAGGCAAACACTTGAACGCTGCCTGATGCAGTGCCCTCTGTCAACATCCTGTGCTCCTGAGGAACAAGTCAGGCTAAGCGATAACCCCAGATCTGGGCTGTCATTTTCGAGGGATAAGCGGTGATGTTGATCTTTTGAGGGAGAGCAAGATGAGACCCTCAGGCTCCCTATTATAATACACACAAAGGGGCCATGTTCGGGTTGCCCTGCGGAACCTTGATTCCGGCAGTTCCTGTTTTTTGAGCGTTTGACTTTGCAACGTTCTTTTAACTCATTTTTTGTCTGTAATTAGTAGCTTATAAAGGGTCAATAAGTGATAATATGATATGCAGATACGGGTGGTAAGTGTTAGATAAGTGTATCAGTGGAAGGTGTAATTGACAAGCCGTGGTTATAAGCAACCTAATGACATGTTTAATTTTTGACAATTTACTGTTTATTAAAACAGCTGCCTATCAATTGCTAACCCTTTACAACTATGAATATAACCGTAATATAAGGTATAACCCGTTTAGACACCAAAAAGCAACACAAGGATTGATTAGGGCTTCTTTAAATTTTGGAAATTTGGAGTTAATGTTTATAGTTAAGGTTCCATCAGCAGCCTTCTGATTGATGGCGTCTGTCTCCAGTTCTTGGTTCCCCTAGATCAGGGGTCGGCAACCTTTCAGAAGTGCTGTGCCGAGTCTTCATTTATTCACTCTAATTTAAGATTTCGCGTGCCAGTAATACATTTTAACGTTTTTAGAAGGTCTCTTTCTATAAGTCTATAATATACCGTATAACTAAACTATTATTGTATGTAAAGTAAATAAGGTTTTTAAAATGTTTAAGAAGCTTCATTTAAAATTAAATTAAAATGCAGAGCCGCCCCCTCCCCCCCCGGACTGGTGGCCAGGACCCAGGCAGTGTGAGTGCCACTGAAACTGGTACTCAGATTGCCTACCCCTGCCCTAGACATATGCAGCTTGCTTCTGATCCCCTTTACACTGGTATAACTCCACTACCATCAGCAAAGCTACTCCTGAGTCACTCCTGAAATCTGAACCCAGCCCTGTGTGCTCACTACCACATATGAGTTAACGCTGATGATGGTGGTCGGAGGGTAACCGTGCCTGTTCCCGCTTTGTGCAGTGTGTAGCGCAAAGTACCAGTTGGACTTGGTGCATGTATATGGAGAGCACGTTATCCCTGTTTCTCAATAACAGAGTGAAGTGTGACCTCAAGTTACAGTGTCCTCACTAGTGTTGCGTGTGTGTCACTAGGACTATTGGGGGCACATCCCAGGGTTCTTCACACTTCAGTGAGCCGAGCCGCTGTATGTTTTTTGTTTTTTTTCACCCAGTGAATTGTAGGAGAACTTGTCTGTCCTTCTGGGCACACAGGGTGAATTGAGGGAAGGCATTAGAGGACTTTCAGCACTTGAGTGGCTTAGCCTGTGTCCTCACTGAAAAACAGGTGGGTTACAGCCCCAGTGACAGCCCTGCTGCCCCAGCTAGCCTAAGTTGAAACCACCACCACACTTGGGTGGGAGGGTTTTGTGTGTGCAGGGGAGGGAGATTGGGAAAACACCCAGGTAGGAGGCTGGGCTAATTCTGACGTCCCTGAAAGTTAGTAGAAAGGTGATCTGGGATGAGTCAAAGACGACATTGGGGGGCTGTAGATGGCGATCGGGTAAGGATCCTAGGGCAGAGTTAAGGTTACTGGTGGCTGTGAGGTTCCAGACTTTCAGATGTTTCAGTTTGTCACACATTTCCTTGTCATGTTTAAGCAAGACACAGCTGCAGCCTTATGTCTCACTTTAACAATCGGAGGGTTGCTCTCTTAATAGATCATTCTAGCAGCCTTCCTCCTGTCTCCAGGGGTCTGACGCTGAGTGGAAGCCATAGCAGGAGAATTCCCCCCCGGTCTCCCCTCCCCTTCGCCTGTCTCCCACAGCATTCCTAAAGTATAGAAGTCGAGGGAGACCAATTCTGGCATTCTGTCAAGGAATTAATTGAAAAATAAAATCATTAGATGGGAACTCCAGAAATGCAAAATTGTTTAAGGGGGAAAGAGGGGGTGTGAGCTTTTGTCAGGTTAATTTCTTCTGTATTGATGCTTTGTGACATTTCCTTGTTGTTTATCTTCGGCAGCAGCTGTAATACTAAAAGAAAATGCACAGCTTGTTCCATTTATTTATTTTACACCTTTCTTCAGTCCTACGGTATGTTTGTTTGTTTGAGAAACCCAGTGAGGCTTTTGATGTCTGAGAGCGGGATTTAAACAGCTGTTCTCCGTGTGGAGGTGTGCTTCCTCATGGGAGGAGGATGGGGGTGGTGGGGAGGTAGCTTGTCTCTTTCCTCAGCGAGCAGGGCTAAAGGTCTCCCTTGACTGGTGTCACTAAGCTGGGTGATAATTTTTCCACGGATGCTCGCCTGGCGCTTGAAATGAATTCACTCTGGCCACGCTCGCTCTCCTCTGGGTTCACTCTTGGCAAGCATATCGCCCAGGTAGATTATCCCTAATGTCGCACCTTCCAAAGAAAGCCGCCGTTAACGGTGTACACAAGAGGGCTCCCCCCACGTGCTGGTGCCATGATCCAACATGGAGACGGAAAAGCCCCAGGTGATTAACATGACAGATCCCAACTAGCCAGCACAGCTTGAGCCTCGTGTAACGTTCGTGATCAATCCCCAGTGGACATTGCTGGCCCATGGACCCACAGGATCGTACCCCAAATGTAGCATGTAGCCCTGTCCTGGGTGGATCATCCACCTCCTCCCTGACAAATAGCAGTGGGACCCTCAGGCCTGACTTGAATGCCTCATGGGGGCTTAAATGCCCATGAGCCGTGCTCCTGTATAAATGGATTCAGTAGAACAGTGGGGAGGGATAGCTCAGTGGTTTGAGCATTGGCCTGCTAAACCCAGGGTTGTGAGTTCAATCCTTGAGGGGGCCACTTAGGGACCTGGGGCAAAAATTGGTCCTGCTAGTGAAGGCAGGGGGCTGGACTCGATGACCCTTCGGGGTCCCTTCCAGCTCTGTGAGATAGGTATATCTCCATATATTATTATAACAGGGTACATCAAAGGAGTGGGCGCTGCAAGGCATCCCGCTGCACCCTTCTTTAAAGCAATGGGGGGGTTTGCTTCCACACAAAGTCCTGTCACGGCAGGGGCCGCAGCAGGAGGGGGGGGGTTAAATCTCCCGCCAGCTTCGGCGGCAGCGAGTCGTAGCTGTCGCTCGCCACCCCCTGGAACGCCCGGCCCCAGGGAGCGCCCCTTATTGGGGAGCGGGTCTGCATCAGGCTGCGTCTGCATGGCACAGCCCCAGCGTCGTTAACATCAGCCAAGAGAGTGACAGGCACTTAGTTCATGCTTTGCCGCACCTGCCCTTCTGTTTCCGGCTGCCGCCGCTGCCACAGCTCCCATTACCTCCCTGCAAATTCAATTTCCAGAGGCCATTGTGCACTGCCAGAGCCTGATTATTACGAAGAAGCAAATGATAGTTGAGGGCTTTAAAGACGAGCTGCTCAGGAGAGCTAGAGCGGGGGAGAGGGAGCTAACGAGGATGGCGTACGCAGCCAGGGGGGATCGGGGCAGCCAGCATCCCTCCTCTGCACACCGTCCAGGGGACATTATCCTGGTGGGGAAGCTGCCGGTTGCCTTGCCCCCCCCTCCTCCCCCCTGGTCAGTATCCCCCTCCATGTGCTCTCATCTCGCTGAGACCAGGTGTGCGGCCCCTCTCTCCTGCTCTTCACCCCTTTGCTTCCTGTGATGAGCCCCTCTGATAGGCTCCGCACGCACACATGACATCTGGCTGCCCCCCATAGGGCACAAGTGTCCTCCCTTGTCAGAGAGGAGAACGGGGGATGATCTGCAATCCCCTCTCATCCCCCCCATAACACACACTCATCCTGCAGAGCAGCAAGTGGAAGGAGACGGACTCCCCAGGAGCCCTCTCCTGCCCTGCCCTCCCCACTGCTACAAAGACAAGCCCAGAAGAGTCAGAGCAGTGTGGACGCTTCCACAGCCCGTCCTCTTCCTTCCCACATCCTGCCCCAGGCCCCATGGAGCAGAGTCCAGGGTGCAGGCTCACTCGGCCGTCTGCTCCCCTAAAGGTGAGGAGACCCTTTCAGCTTGTCTGGGGTGGAGCGACGTGATCAGAGCTCAGGCCTGAGAGCCAGGAACGCCCGCGTTCTAATCCCAGGTGTGGCAGCACCGGGCTCTGAAGCGTTCGAACGCGGTTGTTGCCAGCCCTGTGCACTGCTCAGCCCAGACAGGGGTTGGGAATGCTCCTCAGAAGCTGGCTGCAGTGAGGTGCAGATGCATGTCTTTTAATTGTGTCTGTCTTCTCTCACCCCGCCCTCTCCTCTGCCATCTGGGCCTGCACAGATTCCCCAAAGAAGAAGCAGCGTGCTGTGGCTTTGGACGAAATCCTGGAGCAGCTGGAGGAGGACGGGGATGACGATGCAGGCGACTGAGGGTATGTGTTCCACTCGGGGGCGGGGGCAGGTCCTCTCAAAATTCAGTTGTTTTATTATTTCTTTTATGGTAGCGCCTAGGAGCTCCAGTCAAGGATCAGGGTCCCATTGCGCTAGGTGCTGTACAAAGAAGGCAGACCCTGCCTCAGAGTTACAGTCTTCGTGTCGGACTGGATGCAACAGCTGGTCCAAAAAGACAAATGGGGATGGGGGAGGATGCAGGATAAGGGTAAAATAAGCAGCTTAGCAGAGACTCGTAGGTCACAGCCCACCGCTTGCCTGGTCTTTTCCAAGGTGCATGGACCTTTTGGCTGCAGCGAGTGGTGGCTCTTATAGAAGCAAAGGGCAGGTTTCCTTTCCGTGTGGAATCAGTCCCTGCTCTTCCCTGGTTATCTAGCTCCTCTCATCCAAACTTCCCAAAGCACTTTAGAAACATTAAGTCCCACAGCAGGTATTAAGTGTCATGACTGAGGTCTCACAGCAGGTCAGTTGCAGAGCTCAGAGAAGACCCTAGCAGTCCCGACTCCTACTTACCAGATGGCACTGCCTCAAAGGCTGGTTGTTCCATTAGCTGGAAGCAGTTCTTGACCGGTTTGCGATGCCCCCATGTGCAACCTGTCACCCCCTCACCAGTTTTTTTGTCGTGATACTGGGGTGGTGGATCAGAACCGGGTCCAGTTCTGGTGCCACGTTTGGGCTTTGGGGTGAAATTGGTCACCAGACTGCTCGCTTTATGTGCTTTCACGTGGCTTTGAGAGGAAAGGCAGTGGAGCTGGAGAATACCGAATTCTCCCTCACCTGCCCCTGCTCCGTTTGAGGAAACAGATGGGCTGCCAAAAGAGCCTGCCTAGAGACCAGCCAGCAGCTGTTGCCACAAAATGGGTAGCTTGGCAATCTCCTTTCTCCTGCCGCCACCGCTGACTTGCGCCGCCTCGCTCCATCTGTAGGGACCAGGCGCCTCAAGGTCACTGAGATGCTACCACGGGGCTGGATGACAGCTGTGCTGTTCAGACACCGCTGTGACATTCTCCAGTCACCTGCTACAAACTGCTCTAGACGGCTGTCGTATTGGAGGGGTTTGGCTAGCTCAGGGCTCGCAGCATGCAGCCAGTCCCCTCTAGAGTCTCGGGTTTGCAGCGAGCAAAGGCATCACCGTTGGCTGGCAGATATGAAACGAGACTGAGATCTTAGTCCCGTTTCTAGTGGGGCAGGTAGCCGCCGCACCATCGCAGTGACATCCAATTGAGACCTCTCGCCATCTCAGCGGAGAGGCCAGGGATGGAGTGGGACATAGACAGTGAGCTCCTCTGACCCAGGGGGCTGAACACTCTGTCTGTGTATCTTGGTGAGCCAGTGTGTGGGTACCATGCCCAGATATGCCGGCTCAGTGCAGAGAGGGCTTGTCAGTCTGATGCTTCTCATCAGGGCTAAATTCGCTGGCAAACTAGGATGGAAGTGAAACGCCGTGACACAAAACAAAAGCCACCTAGCCCCAAAGTGGCATGTAATAGGATTCAAGATGTTGCACTGCCTTCTTCCTTTGACTGGTAAGCTACTTAGAGTGTCTGTTCATGCTGCCTTGAGTGGTAATTGGCATTGCTCCCTGGCGTGGGGCGCTGGGAGGGGACACGGTCCCGAAGGCTCTAGGGGGGATGGAACAGCTTCTGTGGAAACTGTTGCAGGCTAATAAATAAGCCAGGCCTGCTGCACCCTTCTGTGCCTGCGATTGCAGGTTATAGCTCCCCTTCCGCCTCATTCCTGCGCCCCCGCAGCAAATTCTGCTCACCCAGCACTAGTGCCAGCAACCAGTGGCGCTCGTGGAAGGACAGTGGCTGCAGGATAGTGGCTGCTACAGATTTTTTTACGTGAATTTGCTTATGGTGTGGGGGACAGATACAGATGGCACATTTCACCCTTAGTGTGAATTCCAGCCTTCCGCTGCACGTTTTCAGGTTTAACTTAATATTCTATTCATGTAGTTGGTTTTTTGGTTGCCGAGTTTCTAGGGATAAATTTATTTTTGGATGTTTTTTTTAATTGGGTAGATTTATCGTAAACTCCTCTTCAGTGCAGGTGGCTAGACGTGGCTGCTTTTTCACCTTCTGCATGTGCAGACATGCACGAGGCAGCGTTTCAAATTGTTGCACCAATCAGAAATTTGTGAGTGTATTTAAGTGCAATGACTTTCATTTCTTCCTTAATGACGTGTCAGTGCAGCTCCCGCTGTAGGTGCACTGGCCCCTCAGGCACTCGATCAGATGTTTTTGAGGAGCAGCGTCCATCAGGGCTGTACCCGTGCCCTATGCCACCTCACGCTCCCGTGTGAGGGCGTGAAGAGATGAGAGGTCACGGTCCCTCCGTTCTCTGACTCGGCAGCGACATGGATCCTGGCGACTGTCCAACCCACTGCTCTTTCGTGAGCTTCAAACTCATTCGTTTTGTGAAGCGTCTTTCATCGCTTTCCTCCGTTATTAATTCTTTGAAACGGGACGTTCCAAAACTAAGAGAAAAAGATCAGGAGACACCCACCCGGGCACAGCAGGGCAGGGTGCTTCATGCTAACTGCCATGGTGGACTCCAAGCCTTCAGGGTTTGGACTCTACCCGACCTACAACGGACTCATCCCTCTCGTCAATGGGCACAGCTGATGCCCTGTCTGTCTGGGGGAGGGTCGCATCCTTGATAGGTACTTGGTGTGCAAATCATTCTGGTCAAGGATTAGTGCGCCCAGGGACACATGGCTCAGACTTCACCTGCTCAAGCAGTTGATGCATGTCGCCTCAGCCCGGAGGAGACCTCCACCTCCGAGGAACCCATGGGGTGACCCTCAGCAAGTTCTTCTCTGAACAGACACCACATCCTGGGGTCTAGCAGGGAGAAGAAAGGCAGGAAGAAAACCCTGTCAAAGTCAGCACTGATGACATTGACGCCGATCACCCAGCACTGGGGCCAACGATGCAGCTGAGTCCGGTAGCCACCTCAACATGTACATGATGCCATTTGCCAGCTCTATTCTCCAGTGAAACCCCCGATAGACAAGAAGGTGGTAGTACTGTATCATGTCACTAGGAGCTGGCCGACACCCTCAAACACTTCAAAAGGGTTCCCCTTCTCAGTCCCCTCCTCAGCAAAGGTCTTCATCACAGATGTGTCAGGGACAGGATGGAGAGCTCACTTGCACCACCTGTAGATCTGAGTCACCTGGTTCCCAAGCAACAGGGGGCTGCATGTGTACATCCCAGAACTCGGCCATCAGAGTGGCCTGTATGCCGTTCCCCCCTCTTCTCCAAAACTCAGTCGTGGTGATCTTCGCAGACAACATGATGACCATGTGCTAGATAAACAAGCAAGGGGGGGCCCACTCCTCACCCCTCTGCCTCAAAGCCATCGACTTCTGGAACAGGTGCCATCAGAACAAGGTAACACCAGGGGCCCATCACCTCACAGGAATCAGACTTGTGAGCAGGCAGTTAGCGACCAACACATATGGTCATTGCACAGATCCATCACAAAAGTGACTTCCAACAGTGGAGACCCCCCGAGTCAGATTTGTTCGCCACCAAGAGCAACACGCATTAGCCGAACTTTGGCTCCGAAAGAGGCCTGAGTCATTCCGAATTTCTTCCTCCTGCAGTGGAACCAAGAGTGTCTTTCTTCCGATTCCCCTGATTCCCAGAGTGACTTCCAGAATCAAAAGAGGCAAAGCCATGACCCTGAGTTGTTTTCTCTGACGGTAAAGCAAAACCCAACAAAGGAGTGAGCTCAGACTGGGTACACTTTTCACAATGGCTTGGGGGCTGACGTTCCATTAACTTAAGTTGAAAATTAGGCTCCAAAGTCATCTACGTGCTTTTGAAAATGTTACCTGCTCTGTGGACTGTGTGAGTAGAACAGGTCAGGAAAGGCACCTGCTCATACACCTCTTGAGGTTACCCAGGTGTCACGGGCTGACGAAGGCCAATTAGGGCATCTACGCTCCCTGCCAATCCTGGGGTGCGCCCTAGTTTTCAATTGCTTTGCCCTGTCTAGTTTTAATATTTCTAAGAAAAGGGTCCGTCCGTCCATCCCCTCTTTCACTCTTAGCTGTGTCCTCAGAACTAGTCCCTTGTGTGCGCAGATAGTCTGCCAGCTCTCAGTGGCATGTGTTGGTTTTGTGTGATCTGTATTAGTGTGAGAGAGGCTGTTTTTCTCTGTGATAGCTGTCTGTGGTTGCAAGACTCTTACCAATACGCCTAGCAGTGGGATGCTCATAACCTTACTTATTATTGGACTTTTGTTAAACCCACAACACCGGTGGCCTCCTGAATAGTGACTCAAAACACATCTGGGCCTGCAGCTGACCAATAACCTTTCTAATATGTCTGCCTTCCTGGGCTCCCGTTTGTGACGGAAGCACGCACAGCATCAGGGCTCTGCTGATCAAAGGAAAGGTGGCTACATGACCACAGGAATAATCCAAGATGGGTTAAATAACTGTCTGCTCCATGCCGTGCGTCTGGAATAAGTACAGGGCCTTGAGATACCATTTGTCCTTTTGGAATGGCTCTAATATAAGGATGCCTCCAGATGCATCTGCTGTTAACACCTTCCTCTTGAGAAGGGAGCAAGAGGAGAGACGTGGGGGTGGGGAGGGAGCAGCGTGAGGGGAAAGGACGGTGAGCATTGGTTAGAGCTGGGAATTGCACAGGCAGGGTAGAGTCTGGCAACAATAGACACAGAGCTCTCCCCATGTACCTCTGGCCTGATCCATAGCATTCTGCCGTTCCAGTCCTTTGTAGGCACCGGGAACAAAGGTTCTACCATCATCCCTTTAATGTTGCCTGCAGCTCCCTGCTGTTCCAGTCATGCTGAACTGGACTGTTAAGTATCTACATGGGGAACAAGTATTTAATAATGGGCTCTTCAAATAGCAGCGAAAGGTCGAACGTGATCCAGGGGTTGGAAGTGGAAGCTCGACAAATTCAGACTGGAAATAAGGGGTCAACTTTTAACAGTGAGGGTCATTAACCACTGGAATCATTTTACCAAGGGTCATGGTGGATTCTCCATCACTGACAATTTTTACAATCAAGATGGGATGTTTTTCTAAAAGCTCTGCTCTAGGAATTATCGTGGGGCAGGTCTCTGGCCGGCGTTACACAGGAGGTCAGACTAGATGATCACTGGTCCCTTCTGGCCTTGGAATCTATGAATCTGTTAACTGCATTGGTGGTTTTGTTACTTGACCAAACGTCCACTTGGTAATAGGCAAACTCACTTTTGCTTGACACCCAAGCCCAAGATTTAGGTTCATCTCTGCAGTGGAGAAAGACTAGTGCACTAAATGTCACTGTAGCCCTTATGCAGTGCTTTGCACTATGCAAACATGGCTTCTCCCAACCCTCTTAAGAGGAAGGATGGACATTGCCCTCATGTTGCAGATTGGTAAACTGAGGCACGGAAAGGTTAAAGTGGTGTGTCAGCTTGTCAGTAAAAGGGATGGGGTTAAGAGTGATTGGAAGCTCTTGGAGGCAGGGGCACCATCTTCTTGCTCTGGGTTTATACAACTCCTGGCACAATGGGATCTGGACCATGACCGGACTCCTAAGAGCTACAGTGATATCAGTGATTAATAACCATTGTGGCATTCCTGTCTCCTGCTCAGTCTGTGGCACCTTTATCTACTATGGCTTTGGGGAGGGAAAAACAAACAGAAAGACCTATTATTGATCTCCAATAGCTGTGAGGTCATCGAGATTATGATGATTTCACGGCATGACATTGAGAAGACAGGCTGGGTAGAGATGCATCTTTTGATGGGGAAGTTTCCAATTGGCTTGTGCAGATGGAATTTGCATATTTGTAAATGAGAACTAGAAGGCTGGGTGGGGGTGGGTGGAAATCATGTAAAAGATAAGTTGAGATTCGGTTCATTTTAAATGATTTTTAAAAAGGTATGTATAAAATGGCTAGGGAGCGAGTAGAGGAGTGGACAGACGACAAATAGTTGATATCCATTCTACCCTGATGACAACTGGTGGGGGTCAGAATGGGGGTTCTGACTCCAGCCTTTTTAAAGCACACGTGGAAGACAACTTAAGCAAGGCTTGATGGGGTTGTGGGTTTGTTGGGTTTCCCTCCCCCCTTCCTTTCTTATTGTCTTTTATGGCAGGGCAGATTTCTTGCTGAGCGTCTCTGTGCTCTGTAGCAGCAACGAAAAGGATTAGCGCAAGCAGAGCATGTAGGCTTTAGAGAACAGAGCAGAGTTTGGTTTCAACATCTAATTCAATTTGTTCTGCCGAGATTGAAATATGAAATGGTTGCCAGTCAAACGTTCAAAGGCACAGGGGAGGGGGGGAAGGGAGCCTTCTCGCATTTAAATTTTAATGAAAATTAATTTAACCCTTTGATATATTTTAAAACATGTTATTCCCCATTGGTGTACAGGCTTTTCCTCTTTGAAAGTAATGAAGACTTTCTTTTCCCTTAATGATACTTATCTCATTCAGCAGTTGGCATTGGCCAATTTTTCAGACAATTTAGTTTCAAACAAATCTCTTTAATGTTGGTGGGGGAAGCTTTTACATGTATGTACATATATAATATATGTTTGCGTGTGTGTATGTATGTGTGTATTGTTATGGAGGCGCTGATCACAGCTACACGGCTTTGTGAGAGAGAGAATATTCTGGAGGTGCTGATCACAGCTCCATGGTACAATTTGAGTTGATTTTTACTCTTCGAGCAAGGATTCAACTTCTTTGTTATGTACGAAGAACACCATGAAGCCTGCCCCTGAAATTACAGCACTTACTCAAAAGGGATTTTCTGACAACATACAAGTATATCCATTAATTAGTTTGAATTGAAATGAAATTGTAAATGGGTCCTTTAAGAAATTTAGCACCCATCGTAAGACCTTTTTTGGTCTCAAATGAACCTAATGATGGAATAATACAAACTCTTCTCACTTTCCTTATCGTTAATTCCCCAAATTATCCCTATATTGATTTTTAGCCTTACGTGCATTCTCAACATGACCTCCATCTTAATGTGTTTATTTTGCCTGGGAATTATTAGTATTATTTATTATTTGTTTTATGGTAGCAGCCCCCGTCATGGATCACAGAACAAATAAATATATATTTAAATGAAGTGTTGTCAGTCAGATCCTCCGGTGGTGTAAATTGGCATAGGTCCATTGAATTCTGCTGATTTACACCAGCTAAGAATCCAGCTCAGTTGTGTGTTGGGAAGAACAGAACTGGAGACCAAAGACCACAGAGAGGGCGGAGAGAACAGAGAGAGGGTTTTATTAGAATGTAGCTTTTTTACTGAGTTAGATAAAGTAATATGGTTTCATGTAACTGAGCTTTAATGCATAGCTGCCCATTGCCAAAGGCCTCGGTGGCAGCAGTACCTACTATGGGACAACAATAATACCGGCTTAGTACAGACCGTAATAAACCTGTCAGCCGAGATTTTCAACAGTGATTTTGAGTGCCCCTATTTTTGGGACATCTTAAAGGGTTATGAATTTTAAGTGCTCAGCACTTCCTGAAAATCAACTTAAATTGGGCATCCAAAATCACAAACCACTTTTGGAAAATCTTGGCCAGGGTCTGTGGGGTTTCTCTGATCCATCCCATACCCCAGACAGAAGGGAAACCGCAGGGTATAGCCTGCAATCCGCATGTAGATGTTAAACCAGCATCCAGGCCTGCTGTGCTGTTGTTTCCCACGCTGTACCCTGCTGTGACGACGTGGGCTTTTATTCATCTTGTTATGTTGCATGCGAGTCTTTCTGTCCTATACTAATCCTGTGTGTACCTCAGTTTCCCTGTGTACTGCACCAATATTTCGGTGGTGGGAATTGGGTGTGTGATTTTTGCTGAGGCACTCGGGGCAGGTGAGGCTGCCCAGCTGTCTGCACATAGGCTATGGCCGGTGCCCTTCATAACCTGAGAGACCCAGGAGGGGGATGTGATCAGGTGACACCTTTTGCCTGGGAAGCAGGACAAAGACGAGGAGGAGGAGCAATGGGCGTGTTGGAGGTCGGGTGGCTGGAAGCTGGGCAGTCTGCTTGGGGGGACTGGAAGAGGGGGATTCCAGAGCGTCTGGCACAGGACTCCCCAGGATGGACTTGGCTGAAAGTCATTGATTTCTGTGCTAACAAGTTCTGTTCTACACTGTGTTCCTGTTGACTAATAAACCTTCTGTTTTACTGGCTGGCTGATAGTCACTGTGGAGTTGAGGTGCAAGGCCCTCTGGCTTCCTCAGGAGCCCTGCCCAGGCAGACTCGCTGCGGGAAGCGCCCGTGAGGAAGGGGTTGCTCAATGCTCTGAGGTCAGACCCAGCAAGGTCGAAGCTATGTAAGTGTCTTGCCCT
Organism: Platysternon megacephalum; assembly: GCA_003942145.1. NCBI lineage: Eukaryota > Metazoa > Chordata > Testudines > Platysternidae > Platysternon > Platysternon megacephalum. Next base: position 1,026,920 of record QXTE01000130.1, on the reverse strand, counting down.
GGCGACAGTCTGCTCAGAGAGAGGAGGCTCCCCCAGAGTCCTGACTGGCTTCGTATGGAGTAGTTCCAGAGCATCGCCCGGTGACTCCGTGACACCTTGTATTGCTGCCTACTCAGGAAAGCTTGATGATCTCTGTGTGTGTTTTTGTGTGTGTGTCCTCTTGCATCACTCTGGTACCTAGGTCCAGGTGATTTCTTCCTGTCTCTACTGCATTTGCCCTGGCCGGAGCATACGTTGTGGGTTTTGGCTGCTCTGGGCTCTATTCCAGCTGTAGCTTTACAGAAGGGAGAACCTGATAACCCAGCACCTGTTTGGCTAACTGAATAAAGGCCTGTGACATACTGGGGCACAATCCAGACCGGTGGAGGGCTGCGTCATCCCTGCCCTGCAACCTGGGATGTCTTACAATGCCTTGCTATAGTAGCTCCCCCCTGGGCCGCTTACAAACAGCCTTCCAGCATGCAAGCCACACCCTGAGTGTCTGTATGTAACTGCAGCCTGCCAGCTAAACTCTGCCTCTCACCAGCCTGGGTTATACTGCAGGGTGGCCCCAGCACACCCCTAGTCCCGGATCTTCTCCCAGAAATGTATGTCCTGGACTGCCCAGCCCTCTCCTGGACAGTGCAAATATTTTAAGTCTGTTATTCCTTTAAGACAATCATATACCAGCTTATTATCTTAACGAGAGTTACCCAGACACTTGAACTTAAACCCACTGGATTAGATAAAACAGTAAAAGAAGTTTATTAACTACACACAAAGATTTTAAGTGAGTACAAGTCATGAGGCATAAAAGTCAGAAATGATTACAAGAAAAATAAAGATAAAAGGCTTTTTAGTATCTCATTTCCAAAGCAAACTGTCTCACCTCATGCTCCAGCAGATTACTGACCAAACTTTCAGGTGAGGACCCCTCCCCCAGAGTTCAGGGGCGGTTTCCTTTTGTCGTCTTAGATGCAGAGAATGAGGTGAGCAGGGAGAGAAAGAGGGGTGGCTTGGGGTGTTTGCCTCTTTTTACAGTTTCCGTCCCCCTTTTGAAAAACATTTCTATCTGGAAACTAGGGGACAGAGTCTGTGTGGAAGGATGTTCCCTGCTGGCTTTTCCCCGCCTGTCTGAGCCTCCTTTGTTTTGCCTTCCTGCTTGATAACTCTGTTTACTGCTTACATGCAAATTAAGGCAAACATGTGCTCTTTTGCAAATTATGAGTTTTCAAATGAAACCTTACAAGAAATACCTTGTACAAAGATCATTACAGTATTGTGAAGGCAGTGAATGCAGGGGTGTATTCTGTCACAAGACCCTACCTACATCTCTAGGCAGAATTCAAAGAAGAAACCTGTGCAGCGGACACGGTGAACGTTGTTTCCCAGCCCTTTGCTGGGGATGAAGGAAGAACTCGCAGCTTGCCGCATTGTTGCAGCCTACTCCCTGCCTTCCCACGTCCGAGCTCCAGCCAGCTGCTGGATCCTTGCAAGGGTGTGTGTAAGCTCTTCAGTCCTGTGGTTCAGTGCCGATGGTCATTCTCCTCTGTGTTACTCCTCCGTAACCCTGCCTGCTCTGCTCAACAACCCACAAAGGAAAAGGTGGCGACGGCACTCCCTGTGACTTAGCCCTTTTTGCACTTCTCTGAGCGGCACGCACATCCCATGCACTCTCTCTTCCATTTTGGGTACCGCTGGATTATCAAAGCAATTGCAAACCATGTGCCAGATTTTCCGAAGAGGATGCCTCCCGTTGAAGTGTGCAAATACCCCAATCTGTGTGTGCAGATGTAGGGGTCCAGCCCAGGTCCCCAGCCTGTCAGGTTCCCTGTAGCTGCACAATAATTGCAGGTTGAAGCAGGCAACTTGGCGTTTCAGCTGAAGTTACCAAAGTCTCTCAAAGGTCAGCTATGGAGGAGCCTGCGGTATTCCCCACCCATGAGCGAGCTCTAGTTTAGAATAATACTAATAATGCCTGATTTCACCAGTAGATCTCAAAGCCCTTTACAGACGAGGTCTGGATTGTCATCACCATTTTTACAGATGAGGAAACTGAGGCACGGGGAGGTGAAGTGACTTGCCCAAGGTCACTCGGCAGGCTGGTGGAAGAGCTAGGAATAGAGCGCAAGTCTCCTGAGTCTAGTCCAATGCTCTATCCATTAGGCCACACTGCCTCCCTCATTCCCTTTGACTGCAAGGGCAGCTAGGAAATGTGGCGGTAGTCAAGTTGCTTAACCTCGTTGTCTCAGTTTCCCCATCTATAAAATACCTTGTGTCTCTCCGGCTGGAAACGGCTGCATGCAGTAAGTGCCAGTGATTATTATTGTGGAGTCCACGGTACAAGTCCCCGCTGTTTGTGCAGGTGCGCTGTGATTTCTTTGGGGGTTTTTTTTTTTCTTAATGTAGCGTTTTGGACTCTTTCCTTAGCTAGTAATTACGTTCTTTCATCATTATTTATGCCCTTTAAATTTTATAAACCCTGTGCCTACCCTGCTGGAGAACCTGGCATCAATTATAGACGATTGCATGGCAGCCCGAAACTACTCCTGCCTTGTCGGACTTTCACTCTCAGCGTCATAAGCCAATGCTGTGTGCACTGGGCTGGAATATGTTCTTACGCCTCCTGCACCCAGCAGTCAAAATGCTCCAATTTTCTGAGCTCCTGGGTGGTTGGTGTTGGCTCTCTGTCCCGTAACCTCCAGTTTCCATTCCTGCTCCCGTTTAAAGCATCCCTCACCTCGCCCCCTCCGTGCCTGCGGGTAACACAGTGCTACTGTGTCCCGTCTAAGGCCTGGTCCACACTAGGGGCGGGAGTCGATATAAGATACGCAACTTCAGCTACAGGAATAGCGTAGCTGAAGTCGAAGTATCTGATTTCGACTTACCTCCCGTCCTCACGGCGCGGGATCGACGGCCGCGGCTCCCACGTCGACTCCGCTACTGCCGCTCGCCCTGGTGGAGTTCCGGAATCGATGGGAGAGCGTTCGGGGAGCGATATATCGTGTCCAGACGAGACGCGATATATCGATCCCCGATATATCGATTGCTACCCGCCGATCCGGGCGGGTAATGTAGACGCAGCCTAAGTGAACATCAGGGCTGATTGGGGCAGATCCACGTACACCGGTTAAAAAGTAAATTAGGGCTGTGAAAAGCCACTGTCCAGATTTTCCTTCTAGAGGGGTGGGTGTGTGTGTGTGTGTGTGTGTGTGTGTGAGAGAGAGAGAGTGATACACACTGCCTCCTATTTTCCCTAAATATATGCATTCGAGAGGGAGAAAAATCGCATGGCAGAGACTGAGATTTCAGATTTATCCATTCATGAATAATAATCAGGCTCAGTAATTCACAGTAAATGGGTATCCAAATTGGCTAATAAGGAAGGCTTTCACCCCAAACTGGAACTAGGAGAGAGGTAGCGAGAATATCAACAAACGTTGGCTGAGGCATATGTGTACACGATGTGACCTGAATCGGTGAAATATGCAAACCAGTGCCGTACACGGACGAAATAGCATAAAAATCTGTCAGCAAGGCCTGGAAATGGAAGGGGCGAGTGTGGCAGGCAGACATCTTAACATCCCTCCTGAGGGCATTGGCAGCAAGTGCCTTCGGTATTTGACTTCAGCATCTGCGCCGGAGCTGGTGCAGTAGCTCCGTGTAATGGCCCTTTGCGTTCTAGAGTGAGCTCTCGAATTGAGCTGCCGTTCTCTGTGGTGAGGTTAGGAGCCTTGGTGGAGGGGCAGGGAGAGGTATGGCCCTGTGGCTCTCTCCAAGTATATATGAGCCAGCCTGTGTTGTTCCTCGGGAATGAACGAATACCCCAAACCAAACTGAGCGAGAGGGTCTCTAGGTCTTTAAATGATCTGGCGTTCTCTGGGAGGTCGAGCTTAGTGATCAGAACGGTCCCTTCTGGACTTAACACCCCTGAAGTGATGGTTTTGCTGATTTCCGTGCGCATGTGTTTTTGGGGCAGGGAGGAAGGTGTTCTAGCCTGACCAGTAGAATCTGCCAGGCTCTTTCAAAAGCCCAACTTTGGGGTGAGTGCCTCAGCAATCTGTTCAGGGAGTAGCGGACACATCCTGTACGCTGTGCTGGGTTGCCCTTGGTAGTGACGCTGGCTCTCCGGCTAGAGTTGAGGCCATGTACGCACCCAGTCGATCCAGAGGAAAGGAATGGTGACCAGACTCTTATCCCTTACAATTCGCCTTGACTTGTCTAGCACCCAGAGAAACACTGATCTGTTGGGCCAGCAGAGCTCTGAGTAGGTACAGAAGATATCCAGTAATCTAGGAACCTCCGTCTCTCCTCAAACCACCGTATAGTCCTTCTAGGCTAGGTCAGAATTATCTGAACTATGAACTGTGGAGTAAAGGTTGGAAAGGGCTCGTTCTCTTCCCCTTGTCACACCAGAAGATAAAGAAACAGTGGAACTCCAGAACCTTTGACCTCCACTTCCCCCTCAGCCGTGAATTCTCCTTTCTTCTTGCCATTACCTTCACCAGCCAGAGAGAGAATAAAGGAGTTGGGAGCACAAGGCTGTAATTCACACGAGAGGCTGTGAGCGCGTGAAACCATGGCAGTGCAGCTTGAGCCGATGGTGTGCAGAATGCAAGAGCGTATGGCTGCCTCTCAGTACCCTCCTGTCGTTCTGCAGGTCTACTGCATGTGTTGCAAGTGATGGAGCAGGCTGGGGCACAAGGTTGAACAAAGGTACTGTGTAAATGATTACACACAGCACTGCTTATAAACATAAATGTGTCATTGGAAAAATGAGCAAGAGGAGCTGAGATGAAGTATACATATAATAGGGAATTGTGCCCAGAAAGGCTTGTTTGTTGCCCGTGTACTCTGTTATAATAAAGGAGGGCACTCAATGGCAATAAATATAAAACTAATGATTGCATATAAAACTATTTCCCTTTTTAACTTGTGGAACTCACTGAGGCAGGATACTGCTGAGTCAAACCTCTTGGTGACATTTTTAATAAAAGGTTAGACCTGTGAATAAGACTAGCACATGGCTTTCCACGGGGATGCAATTAGATGAGCTTTCATCCTCATCCCAGACTATAAAACCATCAACGGACTGAGTTTAGGAAGAAACTTTCTCCCTTGGTACATTGTGGCACATGGGAGTGTATTTATAGGAGGTGTTGGGAAATTTCTCTGATACATTTTGCATTGGCTGCTGTTGGAGAGAGGCTCCTGGATTAGATGGACCACAATGTTAGATTGAAGCCCCGCTGCATTATCTTTTGTCAAGCTGTGATGGCAAGAACCAAAGGGTGCAGGAAGTGAAGAGTTTGAGGAGGGTTGTAAGAGCGGGGGAGTGGATGATGTACAATAGGACTAAACAGAGTCCTTGAAAAAACAATGGGTTTTATGATATCAGCCTGTTCCAGGACATACAACGACCTCTGACTGGCAAGATTTGGCAAGATTGCTACAGAAAAGTGTATCTCTTCTTTTCAAATGTAATTTTCTTCTGTTCTTGTGTTTCTGTAACATGCTGAATCTTACAAAATGTAGCCCACAGGAGGGATCAAGGAAGAGGGCTGTTTTTCTAAGACTTAGACTTTTTTAGTATTTTGGGAATTCTTTGTCGCATACAGTAGGACTGCTCTGCCCTGGGATCTGTCTGATGGGTCAGCTGCACCCACACTAAAATTCTTGGTGTTTTGGTGCCCAAATTGTCCCCTCTGTATAAGCCCAGTTCCCCTAGATCAGGGGTAGGCAACCTATGGCACGCGTGCCGAAGGCGGCACGCGAGCTGATTTTCAGTGGCACTCACTGTCCTGGCCACCGGTCCGGGGGGCTCTGCATTTTAATTTAATTTTAAATGAAGCTTCTTAAACATTTTAAAAACCTTATTTACTTTACATACAACAATAGTTTAGTTATATATTATAGACTTATAGAAAGAGACCTTCTAAAAACATTAAAATGTATGACTGGCACGCGAAACCTTAAATTAGAGTGAATAAATGAAGACTCGGCACACCACTTCTGAAAGGTTGCCGACCCCTGCCCTAGATTGTGTCGTCTTTGCCACAGCACCCAGCCTCTGCTATGTGACAGTCCTACACCTTCACCTCCTCAGTCTTTACCTCTCCTCACACTTTTCCTTCTTCCTTGCTGGCAATCCGGAAACAGATGTGAGCCACAGGGTTTAGAGAGTGGGCAATGACATCCTTTAAACACACAAAACGTGGGCGAAGTGAATGCAACTAGACACACGCCCCTGTGATTTTTGGTGACCTAAAATAACTTGCACATGCTCTTGTGAATCAATCAGTTCTTTGTTGTATCTCAAACGTGGCGTGAATAAGCAGCTATGAATTATAGGGTTGTTATGACAGAACAAGGAGTAATGGTCTCAAGTTGCAGTGGGGGAGGTTTAGTTTGGATATTAGGAAAAACTTTTTCACTAGGAGGGTGGTGGAGCACTGGAATGGGCTACCTAGGGAGGTGGTGGAATCTCCTTCCTTAGAGGTTTTTAAGGTCAGGCTTGACAAAGCCCTGGTGGGATGATGTAGTTGGGGATTGGTCCTGCTTTGAGCAGGGGGTTGGACTAGATACCTCCTGAGGTCCCTTCCAACCCCGAGATTCTAGGATTCTGTTCCATCAGAGGGAGTCGGGTGATTGCCATAAACTTGAGTGAAGTTTGGTTTAGCAGAGCCCCGATCTGAAATGCGTTGATCCCAATGTACCCCAAGAGAGAGGATGATGTTTCAGTTAGGAGTCCTGGGTCCTATGCCCAACAGTGCTACCGGCTCCTTGGGTCAAATTCTGCTCTTAAACGTGTGAGAGCCTGGAATGATTTACAAGGCGAGAGTGGCAGCTTCTGGGGTCATGCTAGTAGTAGATGAGAACAGAATGTGACTCCATGGGGGACCTTGGCTGAAAGCTTCAGCGATGCACTAAGATCGCCAGTGATGGACATACACTGAATATCCAGCCAGACCACCGTAAGGCCCTAGCTAGAGATGGATCCAGGTGGTGTTCAGTCTGCAAGGAGCTATGCCCCTTAGGGCTTTGCCGTGGTGGTGGTGATGGGACCTTGGCCAAGCCACTTAAATCAACACTTTCAAAACTGAATGCCTGACATTGGGCACCTGAATCAGTTTAGCTTGATTGTTGAGCCGGCTGAGCTTCCACAGGTCCCATCAAAGCCACTGGGTGCTGTGGACAGTCAAGACACTTGATTTAGGTGCTTAACTTTAGGTACCCACATTCAAGCCAAATGTTCAGACCTTTCTGCGTCTCCATTTTCCCATCTGTAAAATGGAGCTTATCCCTCTCAGGGATGTTGTGTGACTCAAAGGCTGCAAGGTGCTGAGTTCTGGCCCAGATCCAGCCAAGCTCCAAAGCGTGTGCTTAAATGTAAGCACATGAGGAATCCCACCGACTTCAAAGTGGATAAGCACGTGCTTAAGTGCTTCGCTGCATCTTGCAGGATGGAGCACCAGTTAGTCAAAGTTTCAGTCAAGACCCTAAAATGGAAGCCACTCCAAAGTGGGTTGAAGTGGAGTTACTTTGGATGGAGCCAGGTGTGAGTGAGAACAGAGTTTGGCTCAGGAAATCTATAACAGAGCCAAGAACTGAGCCCAGTAAGCCCTGTTCCCCAGTTCTGTGCTTTACCCGTCCTCTGGCTTTGGGTCTATAACTGGGTGACTGAAAGCTGGTGACCCTTTCATAAGACTCTGCATTACAAGCCTCATCTTGCTCTCCACTGAACTGCCGTGTCAGTGGAGGGCATCCTGGGTAGTGAGTAAAGACAAGGAGTAAATCCTCTCCTCTCTTTCCTACTCGCTCAGTCAGGTCAGTGTCATTCATGCAGCAGTTTTCCCTGGATTACCGCACTCAGGACTTATTACGGGGTTTGCTCACTGCGACCCCTTGGGCTCCATGCAACCAACCCCCTGCATCCATGCTCATCCCCTTCAGATGCAGTGGGGCTGCATATGAGCATAAGGGGACTCCTAGGTGGAGTGCATCGCAGGATCGGGGCCTGGGTCTTCCGTGACAGCCCGAGTAGACCCTGGTTTTGTATCATGTGAGGCAAATGAAACTGCAACTGCTTTGTTTTGGTTTGTTCTTTTCTCCCGGGAGCCAGGGGGACGACGAGGGGTGGGATAAGAGGCCGTTGTTTAAAAGTGATTCTAAGAACGTAGCAAGGGACTAAACGAGAAAATCCCGATTTGCCAGCCACTGAGACGGGGCCGAGGGTCAGCTAGAGAGAGCCTGGATGTGGAGCTATGCGTTCTTCCGCCAGGAGGTGAAATGGCACTGGGATTTGGGGAGCCCAGGGACTCGTTCTACTGCCATGCAGTCGTCTTTCTAGCCACGTGGAAAATAACCGCGCAGGTTTCACTCACTCCGTGCATCCGGGTTTTAAAAATCAAAAACGGGCAGTTTAAAAAAAGAAATCTGTGTTTAAACTGCTGTGTCTTGAGGCCCTCGCGAGAGGCAGCGGCTGCGTTTGCATTAGATAAAGGCGGGAGCGAGGGGGGATGATAGCAGACAGGGTGGCTGAAGGCAAGAACGTTGGACTTAGTTAGAATTCAGCCGTTAGATCTTTCCTTTCTCTCTGATGGCTGAGTGTGATTGACACTTACAAATTACCCAGCCAAAAGTGTCGAGTCTTTGACCCCTGAGTAACATCTTCGGCAAGCCTGAGATTTGCCAGCATTTTGTCATCTAATTACTACAAATCCCTTGAAAATTCACTGGCTGGTGAATTTTTAATGCGGGGCAATTTCAATGTGATGCATTGCCCAGATGGGTACGCGCGTGTGCGCTTTCACTCCCTCCCCCTTCTTTCTCATTCTCTCTCTCTCTCCTCCATCCCTTTTGCTTACCTTTATTTTGTGTGGATTAAAACTTTTCCCTAGCATTGGGGAGCAGCAATGTTCATGTTTAATGGGCATTTCACTTAGTGGGCCGTGGCTTTGGGAACTTCACTTAGGGGGTCTGTGTTCCTTTGCCCCCAGCACAAGGGCTGGCTGCTTTCAGGTGCATTGGTCTGGTCACTTTCAGCCTCCCCCCACCTCCACGCTGCTGCATGCTATTGGCACATTGGCCTCCGCTGGGTGTGTATTTAGTGGCTTTCTAAGCAGTGATGAAAGGTAACAATGCTACATGGGTTTTGTTTTTTGTTTTTCTGTTCCTTCAGGTCGTCTGCTGATGGACACAGAGAGAGCGAGTGGCATCCATCCACCTCTGTATTCTGCAGCCAAGAAGATTTGTTGCCATCTGAACCTGCTGTGCCAGGCCTTTAAACCAGAGGACCAATTCTTGCTTCAGACACAGATCTGGTAGCCAGGCTCTTTAAACCCAAAAGGGAAATGCACCTTGAATCCGCAGGTGGAAGACAAGCCTTTTTCATCTGCGAGCAACGCATGCCAGGCAGCGTGCGCCTGTGAAAGGCCCCGTTATACCAGAGAAGGATTTCAGGCTAGAACATTAACTCCTTCACCTCAGCGAGGTGCACCCCCACCAGCATTGCAATCTAGGGAGCTGACCCTTCAGACGGAGAACGCTACCCCCCAAGGGAACGTCAGTCGCCTGCTTCTGTAACCGATTGTTCCTACTGCTTGAATAATTTAAAAAACATCCGTGTACATTAAAAAAAAATTCAAGACTGTTACTAAAAGCAGATGAATCCCTTTTTATTTCTATTACCCACAACTGGGTGTTTATCCGAGCCCACGAGGAAGGTGAAAATATTAGTGTTCATCTCTGTGCCTGTCATTTCAGTCCACACTCGCAGCCAGCAGTGGCCCTTCCCTTCCCCGGTTTCAAAGGAAAAGAGGCTTTTGCTTTTCAGCCGGGGGTAGTGGTTTACATATGTACACGGCTGATAAAGTATTTCACTTCACCCCCTTCCCCCTGGGAATTGCTGTCTTACGGCAAAACTGCTCTGGCTAACAGAGGATGCAACAGATCACATGTGTTGGCTGCAAATTTTCTATTTATTTATATATATGTTTTATCACTGCATAGCTTTAAAAACCCTTCTCTCTGCTAGTGTCCAGATTTGCCTGGTTTCCCAAGGGAGTGGACGTGAGCCCAGTACGATCTCCAGTCAGTGTCAGCTTGCTCCCTGGGAAGGTGCCTTAAGGCTTCCCTGGAAGGTTACATCTTGTGGCTGCCTAAAATGATTCCAGAGTTTGGGATGTGGTCTCGATTCGTTCCCATCTGTAGAGAAGGGGTTTCTGATGCACTCAGCATTGGCCTATCTCTGCTCCCATTGAAGGCGACGAGCGTTTTGTCATTGAGATCACTGGGAAGCAGCGTTAGGCGGCTGCACGGTGCTTTTGAAGATCCCGCTCTGAGCATCAAGTGGGAAGCGGCTGCAGGACGCCAGGCATGGCCCAGCCTTGAACAGGGACAAACCTGGGCCAGGTAGGGCAGACTCCAGTTCAGGAGATGGTAGCCCCACCACTGCCACTTTCTCAACCGCAGGACGCGTGGTTTCCTGCCCTCTTAGATGGGGATGCTCCGCGGAGGAGTCGGTGACTTACAGCTGGTGGCTCAGGTTTTAAAAGGAGAATTTTAAATGGCCATTTGCTTCCATTGAAATAAATGGTACGAGTTGGGCCAACGCTGAGCAAGTGCTTTTTGAAAATCCTACCCCAAGTCTGTACTCAGAGGTACTGTGTCATCTGAGAAAGAACCGTGTCATCTCAGAGGTAACTCCTTGGGCTTGGCAGCTCAATCGTACTTGTGTAGAGGACATTTACTCTTGGCATGAAATGGTTAAACTAGAGATGGGCATAGTGGTGTGGTTAGCATTGACCGTGCATGTGACACTGCCCAGTGCCCAAAACTAGTCCCAGTGCCAGCCCCAAAGAGCTGACGGTCTAAAAGATGCACATCCAGGAGTGAGGTCGCAGCAGGAACTCTAGAGGTGGTGAAGACTTAGTGGATATTAATCTAGGCGGAGATTTTTCAATAGAGTCCAAGAGGGTCGGTCCTGGGGCCGGTTTTGTTCAACATCTTTATTACTGATCTGGATGATGGGATGGATTGCACCCTCAGCAAGTTCGCAGATCACACTAAGCTGGGGGAGAGGCAGATACACTGGAGGGTAGGGATAGGGTCCAGAGTGACCTAGACAAATTGGAGGATTGGGCCAAAAGAAATCTGATGAGGTTCAACAAGGAGAAGTGCAGAGTGCTGCACTTAGGAAGGAAGAATCCCATGCACTGCTACAGGCTGGGGACGGACTGGCTAAGCAGCAGTTCTGCAGAAAAGGACCTGGGGATTACAATGGACGAGAAGCCGGATCTGAGTCAGCAGTGTGCCCTTGTTGCCAAGAAGGCTAATGGCATATTGGGCTGTATTAGTAAGAGCATTGTCAGCTGATCGAGGGAAGTGATCATTCCCCTCTATTCAGCACTGGTGAGGCCACACCTGGAGTATTGTGTCCAGTTTTGGTCCACCCCACTACAGAAAGGATATGGATAAATTGGAGAGTGTCCAGCAGAGGGCAACAAAAATTATCGGGGCTGGAGCACATGACTTATGAGGAGAGGCTGAGGGAACTGGGGTTATTTAGTCTGCAGAAGAGAAAAGTGAGGGGGGATTTGATAGCAGCCTTCAACTACCTGAAGGGGGGTTCCAAAGAGGATGGATCTAGACTCTTCTCAGTGGTGGCAGATGACAGAACAAGAAGCAATGGTCTCAAGTCACAGTGGGGGGAGGTCTAGGTTGGATATTAGAAAAAACTTTTTCACTAGGAGGGTGGTGAAGCACTGGAATGGGTTACCTAGGGAGGTGGTGGAATCTCCATCCTTAGAAGTTTTTAAGGTCAGGCTTGACAAAGCCCTGGCTGGGATGATTTAGTTGGGGATTGGTCCTGCTTTGAGCAGGGGGTTGGACTAGATGACCTCCTGAGGTCTCTTCCAACCCTGATATTCTAGGATTCTATGAAAGAGGCACCAAAAACACTCCGATTCGGAAGCCTCGTGTGTAATAGTCTCTCACATAGTAATTGCTTTGCCTTTCTCCAGCGTCATTTGTTCTGTGATCTCAAAGCATTAATGAACCCCCTCTGGAGCCCTGTGAGGGGCAGTGTCATGGTGCCTGGGGATACCCACACGTGTGAGGCACCACGCTGCCACCTGCCCTTAGCGCGAGGAAGCCTCGTCCGTGCCTGTCAGCTCTAGGACACCCCTAGCCACTGACCGCACAAGCTCTCCCCCACCAGCCTACGCAGCCTCTGTTGTCCCTCTGCAGGTTAGTGACAGACACCCAACAGCCCCCGAACCCTCCGAGCATCCCTCCGCGGTGTCCAGCCCCTGTGCTACTGACTCTGAGTTACCAGACCCGCTGTTCCCGAAGGAATGGTACAGCCCCGCTTACCCCTTCGACCCCAGCTCTGCTTAACACACAGCGCTGAATTTGTTTACAGAGAAAGCGTGCGTGAGTTTATTTAACAGAGCAGAGATTCAGAGGATAGGAAGCAGAAATAAAAATCATAACACGCCTGCTAGAGCCTAAACTTAACTAAGACGACATTATGTCATAAAAGCAAAAGCTCACCCAAAATCCTCCCAGTGCATTACAGCCGGGCTTTGTGGTGATCTTTTGTTCATCAAGCAAACCCACTGACAGCTTACTTCCTACGTGAAAGATATCATGTATCTCCTTGCATCCTCCTGGTTACACCAGGCTAATTCCTTGATCTTAGTCATACAGGACACCCTCCTGCTGTGTGTTCCTTCCTCTAGATTTTGTGATCTCTTGTCGACTTTGTAGTCTTGATTAGCTGGTGACTCCGTATGCAAATTAACTTCTATTGTAAGACACACAGTACACAATGGTCAGCCCAGAAGAGAAATGTCTCCTGTCCATTGTGTGAATGGAACCTGTTTACTGCCTTCTGCTGACCTGTTTTACATACCTTAAGAACACAGTTTTCAGTGTGTGAATATATACATAGTTCTTTACATATTATCTGTACTTACATTTTGCAATGATTATGCTGATCAGAGTGAAACAGGCTTTCAGTACAGACCTTCCGTGGCACTCTTTGGTGAACTAGCATGTCAATGAAAGCAATCCTTGGGTCACAGACAGTTGTCCATAAAGATTATACCCATTTCACAGCCCGTTCTTACCAACTTCTACATAACCAGCTAAGAACTTGATTCTGCAGTGACCTCTTCGTAATCCTGTCCTGGAGCTGAGCTTTTCAACTGCTCCGAGGAGCTTGTTGATATCGATGGGAATTACAGTGGTGTACATAGGTCTCAACTTTCAAAAGCGACTAGAGACTTGGGTTGTCTCCACTATTAAGTGCCCAACTTGAGAGGTGTTCAAGAAGCCTGGTTTTCAGAGTGCGGGTGTTCAGATCTCAATCTGCACCCCCCCAATATTGAGGCAGCCAAAGTCAGTTTGGAAAATTTAGGCCACTCTATATTCAATAGATAGTACATGGAATATAAGCACTGGTCATTGCATGTACATGTGCATAGGTGGTTTCAACCCATATTTAAAGGAAAATTCCAATGTGATATGAAATATATATTTTATCAATATATTTTAGGAATTCTAAAGAGTATGTCACTAAAATAGATTCATATACCCTCAAAAAAAAAAAAAAGTCAAGAGGAGGCCATCCTCCCTGCAGGAAGTCCAGTCTGATGATGTCATTTGAGACAGCATTTCTATTAATGAGGTGGGTGACATTAAAAATTGTAAGGTAAGTCCTCCTGATGCTTCTGTAGCAGTTTAATTTAACCAGACATTTGTCTAAAAAAGTAACGCTGTTATAATATCCGGGATTTTCCTCACACTGGGCTGTGTTTGCTGTGTGTCAGCGGCATCATCTGACTGGACTTCCAGGAAGTGGAGCCGATGCTATTTGTGTATGGAGTTACTGGAACAGTAAATGGTACGGCTAACTTTTAAAAGTTGATTTTTTTTTAATGTGTCTCGCCTTATTTACTAAATACACATGGCCTAATTGTCCTAACTTCTACAGTAAAAAAAAGAAAAATGAGTGTAACAATTTGCCATCACAATGAAAAGCTTATACATGTTTTTAAGGGTGTGCTTAAGCTTCCTGGGGCATTGTGGGAAGTGTAGTTAGAGGATCTCCATTCCAGGCTTTGTAGTGCAGAATGCCTGGAAGTTACGTCGAACCTGCTCTGTTAACAAGTTAGTGCTCGCTCATTTCTTCGGAACTTGCCGCACACAATTCCATTCGGGACCAGGTCACGGTCCGGGGGATAGTTAGCGTTGCTTTGTTGTGCGGATAGTTACGTGCCTGCTCCCTCTGCGGGGACTCCTTACATGTAAATAGGTGGAGGAAACGTAGCGAAGAGGTGGAAATTAAACTGAATTACCGTTAATATGGTGAATGTTACTGACAATGTTGCCATCGGGAAGGCTCAGCCCTTTTTAGCAACAGGTGCTTGCCCCTCCCTCGGAATTGGCCAGATGGGAGCAGCTGGTCCAGCACAGCTGGACCTACTTGAGACCTGCCACCTGGTGACACTGGGGCTGCCGCAGAGAGCGGGACAGGAGGTAACCATGACATATAGGGCAGAGGAGCCTGTGCATTCATGACTGGCAGGAGTCTACAAGGCCACCTCCCCTTCAGCTGTGCTCTATCCTAGGTACTTTTACAGCCCTTGTTACCATCGTATCTGAGCAGATTTATCCCCCCACTGTGAGGTACCTCAGGAGTGTTCCCCAGGACGCACAAAGTAGATTAAGCGATTTGCCCAAGGTCACACACAGGAAACCTGTGGCTTAGCTGGGAATTGAACCTGGGTTTCTTGAGTCCCAGCTGGGTGCTGCCCTTTACTTGGCCGTCCTCCTTACTACATGGCCAACCCCAGGATAAAGTACCTCTACTCCCACAGACTGGATTAAGCGGGTCCCATTGTATTTAAATCACCTAAGAAAATAGTGCTGTCTACAAAACCACCAGCTCCACTTCCTCAGCTCCTCTGTGTTCTTTGGAAGTCTCCCAGCTCAGCACTGGGCAGACCTGATCCCGCTTAACTTGTGGAGTCTGCTTGGCCCAGCACAAGGTGGGTCCTTCAGCCACACTCCTTGCGTGTGAACTGTCCTCCCTGATGCTCCCATCTTCTGCCCAACCATTGAGCAAGAGGCTCCAGCTCTCTTGGGAACGTGGCATTGCAAAGAGCCCCCTGGCCAGCCCCCATGCAGGCAGAGCTGGAGCAGAGTTTATTACATCCAGAAGCAGGAGCAGAACCAGGCAAAACAAAAAGGCAAACAGACCCAGAGTGAATTTGCCCTGCTCTGCGTGCTAGTGGCCAGGCAGCAAATGCGAAGCGGGGTCGGCCAGCGAGAAGGTGGCTTTTCCTAGGCAAGAATTCAGATTGTGCTGCTGGGAGTGTCGAGAGAGCTTTGTGCAGAGTTTCTGAGTATGTGGAATTAGACTGGGAGTGAGTGTGAAATTTGCAAAATCCCTCTGGATCTCACAAGGTAGGTGTGTCTCATTCTCACCCTGCAGACAGGCTGTTGAAGGGGGAGTGTATGGGGAGATGGGGTTTTTTTTCCCTCCTTTCTGCTTTTCTGAATGACCATTTTTCCCCCCAGGTTTGTTTTTTTTTGCCGCTAGGAATCACCCAGGCTTTTCCAGACAATGCAAGGGCAGGGAGTTATGCAGGGAAGATAATTTCTATGGGACACATTCATTCTCACTTGGCCTCTGTCTGCAGGAGGAGGTGGGGGTAGCGGGGAGAGAGAGAGGTGCAGCAATCTAGTGAGAAATGTAACAATAAGAGCAAAAGCTGAGCCACATCAATCAAGAACCACCTCGCTCCTTCGTGGGTGAGGGACCTTCTGGGGGATCATGTGCTTGGGAGGGTGTTGGATGATGGAGGTTGACAGGCTCAGGTGAATTGCCCGTGGGTGATCTACAGATTTCTAATGCCCCATCACCAGGTTACCCAGGAGGTAAACAGAGTCATAAAAAGACAATGGGAGAATTCAATGGAACTGGGTTCCTTCTCAGAAGCAGACCCTGCTGAGATGGGTGGGAAAGAGAGTACATGTGTGACAGTCGCCATCTTGGCCAGAGCAGTGGGGATTGAACCATGGACCAAAGCATGAGCTGCTACAGCCTGAGCTAAGTGGCAAGACTCCGTAGCTGGGGCTATAACAGACTCCTAACCTCTGTGGACAGGGGGACCAGTACCACACTTCCTCATCGCTGCCTTCTCACTTAGATGCTGATCGCCACTTCGGACTCCCCTAGTCATGTGACCTTGCTCCTCAGCAAGATGGCCACCGCGAGCACCAGCCTCAGAAATGCCAATTGCAAACATGTCCTTTATAAAACATTTGATCGTTTGTTCACCAGGCCAAAGGCTTCTTAGTGTGTGTTGTTCTCTCCTGCAGGGCTGAACCACGCAAGAGAAGGCATGCCCAGTAGTTAGGGCACTAGTCTGGGACTGGGGAGACCTGTTTTCAAGTCCCTGCTCCGCCACAGCCTTCCGGTGTGACCTTGGGCAAGTCACTTAACCTATCTGTGCCTCAGTTCCCTATCTGTACAGGGCCCTGCCTCACAGGTACATTACAGATGGTGAGGCGCTCAGATACTGCGGTAATGCAGGCCAGATAAGTACCTTAGATACTCAAGTAGGATGCATTTAATGCCAAGATTTCTCAGCACTCAGCTTGCCCCTACTAGAGTGGCCAGGCTGTGTTTGGCACATATTCACCTACAACATGAGGTGCATGAGTTGGAAAGTCTATGCACACAAGCTCACCACCCCCTCCACAAACTCTCCAGGTGTGGGGGCAGGGAGGATAGACAGGACCTCCTTGGACGGGTCTGCTGACTCTTCAACGTGCCTCCGCTAGCCCCAGCTGCAGCTGCTTGCTGCTGCCGGAAGTGCCCTCTTTTTCATATCCGTCATCGTGGTTATTACCGTAGTGCCTAGGGACCAAACTAGAACAGGGCCCATTGTGCTGGGGACTGTCGAAACACAAGGTAGTAGATAGTCCCTGCCCCCAAAGAGCTTGAATCCTCTGACCTGTCCAGCTTGGATAACCCTACCAGAAATGTAAACTGCTCCCAGCTGAGCTCTCAGCGTCACTGGAGCATGCAAACCTTCTCACCACACCAAGGTACGGTTTCCAGGGAAGGCCTCTCCACTAGAAGCCACTATAAGGAACGAGGAAGGACTGCTAGCTGTGGGGAACCTCCCAGAAGTCACTTCAATCCCTGCCTCTCCCAGCAGAAATCTCTAGACAAGAAAAGTGCATGTAGGAATGTTGGCTGTGGGGCGCTCCAGGCTAATTAAGTCATAATGCTTAGCGCTAATAACACTTCGGATGCTTTTCATAGGAGGATCTCGGAGTGCTATGGACAGAGACAAGGGGCTGGGAGCCAACAACTGGTCCAACGTGTGGAGCAGCAGCTCTGGAAGCCCAATCAGTCAAGGTGTTCTCTTGCAAAGAAATCACCATCAAAAGGAGAGCGACATTTCTCAAGTGACTTACCGTCAGTACTAAAAAGCAAGGCGAGGCTAGGTTCTCGTGGGATGGAAGTGAACATGGGTCTGTTACAAGGACCTGGTGGATTTAGATTCTGAGCTGCACTGGAGCAGGACCCTGTCATCTTACTTGGCTTGTGAAGTACCTAGCACACTGTGGGTGCCATATACAGAGTAGGAGGCAGGAGTGGGCAAAGGGACATTTTCTTTTGTCTCCCCGCAATTTAATTCTGATGAATGGGGCACCCCAGCCTAACAAACAGTGAAGAGCTCTGGTCAAACCAGACAGCAGACATCACTGCATTGGTACATCTCAGGAGCTGGGCAGATTTGCTCGGCAGTTCGGGCACGCACCTGTATTTCACTCCCGTGGCTTCCCAGTGAAATGCCAAAGCCAGACGGACATGAGCTAACAGCCTGCCACGCAGAGAGAGCTTGAGGGGATGGTGTGAGCCGTCTCCCTCCTCTGTTCACCTCAGTACTTCTGTATTTGTCAGAGGCAGCTACACCCAGGAGAGAGTATTCCACTTTGTATGGAGTTTGGTCCCCAGTGTCCACTGGTCATTGCGAATGCCAGACGTGCAGCCCCCGTGAGGCCTCTGCTACCCTTCAGACTGCATTGACTTGGGGGGCAGGGGGTGCAATGCAGGACTGGGAACTGCCCGGCTCGCCCACAAAACGGCTTTGCAATTACAGTCGGCAGCACTCCATAAAACCCTGCAGCTCCTGTGTAACTAAGAAGTAATTAGTGCCACTTTCTATAGCAAGTAAAACCCAAATGTCAAACAATAACAAAGCTATTAAGTCGTGTTTTTACTGCATATTTGAAGCAGGACTCTGTGTGTGTGTCTCCTTTCTGCCAGAGCAATGGCGTTCCCTTTGGCTAGATTCATTTGCAGGAAGAGTCCATGATTTTAAAGCGACTGAGCAGTACAGACCCATGTTAATCACACGCAGAGTTCATCCTTCTTGGGTGGGGACATCTGTCCTCTCACCACACAGGACACTTTGTCTGTCTCTTGGCAGAACACAGCTCCTGTTGGTCCCTCTCTGCGTGAGGTTGGTTTTTCTGTCCTTGACTTAGAAACTGGTGTCAAAAATATTTGGAGGTGAACAGATTGTCAGAACCAGCCCCTTCCCACGAACGGTTCCGGTTTGGATGACTCTGTGTTTTCTGATGGAAAACCATTTCTTTGGAAAAATTCCCAACCAGCTCTAGTCACCATACAATGGTTCATCTCCAGCTGCGTGTCTCCCTGCTGGATGTCCCAGGGATCAACTCTGCTAGTCAGTACGCCCTCTTCTGGTGGTGTCTCTCCCGCCATCACTTCCACTCCTCGATCACCCCAAGGATTGTGGCGTCCTCTTCAGGGCACAGCCCTCCAGCTGTGTCTCACTCGGTTCTCCCCCATCCCGGGGGAATGGCAGTCCACTGTCCAGCCCCTTCCTCAGTGGCGACTGGGGGAAAGGGGGGGACCCAGGCCTGCACACTACTCCGGGTCCCATCCCTGCAGATGGCAGCCACGTGCGGCATCCCCTCCAACCCCTTAGTCTGTTTCCCTGGGCCACTTCCCCGCAGCCCCAGCACCTTCTCCGCTCTTGTCTCAGGGCCTCAGCCTGTCAGCAGTCCGCTGGGAGCTCACTCTCACTCCCCTGATCCTGCCCAGCACTGCTCCATCCAAGGTGCTAGCTGACCTCTGCCTGCGAGGCAGCCAGTCCTCCTCCCTCCCTGAGCTCCAGGGAGTGACTGACCTGCTCTGCCCTGCGGCTCTTCTTATATGGGCCTGCCCGGACCTAATTGGCTGCTCCACGCAGCCCCTCTCCAATTGGCTGTCTCCTGCACAGCCTCCCTAGGGTCTTCTCCAATTGGCTGCCTGTTGCGCAGCCTCCCTGGGGTCCTATTAACCCTTTATGGGCTAGTGTGGGGCAGACGCCCCGTCACACACCCCCATCACGACAGTCTCTGAGCACTTCCTGCAGTGCATTCTTTCTCTTGCCCTTCTCTGAGGGGAGAATCGGCTGTGCAGTGGAGCATTTGGTTTTGATTTTTTAAATGGACACATTGCTCTGCATGTGGAGAAGGCAGGTCGGAGGAGTCCACCTTGGAGCAGAAGGTGGGGAGGTTTGAGATGGTCCTCAGTGCTTGTGTTCATTGCACAGTCTAAAAACGAGCTGTACCCTGGTGGTAGAAGGTTCTATTGTGTCTGGGGAGCGGAGTGGTTGACCACCGTCTTCGTCCCGGAGCTTTAGGTATCCTGGGCCCAGGCCACTGAGCGCCTTGAAGCGAAGGACCGAGACCTTGAACTTGACACCTCAGAGAATCATAGAAGTTAGAGATGGAAAACATTGGAGATGGTGCAGTCCGCCCCCTGGCAGTGCAGTGGATGGGTTATTGAGGCTAGGGGACTGCCATGAAGCAGTGACCATAGCCTCCAAGACACTTTCCCTCTCCTGATGATGCTGGGTGAAAGTTACCAAGTTCGGACGCGGGAGTCCCAGGCACAGGTACTGATCACTCGGACACAGCACCTCTCAAGTCTTTAAGGGACACCTGTCCACCTATTACTGTAGCGCTGCACCTTATCCTCTCATTCGGACTCTAGTTTTGAGTTATTTTGGGGTGTACGTGAATGTAAGTGCTCAGGGAAGTAGCTGATAATGCTGGCTAGAGCCAGACATGGTACAGTGCAAGGGCTGTGATCTCCGGTTGGAGCAGGTAGGAAGCCTGGTCCGGAGCAGGATAGAGTACCCCCAGCCCTGCTCTCTCACACCAGCTCTGCAGCTGCCCCTCAGTCCTGACCCGTCGCACCAGATCTGCCAACGGCGCCCAGTCCTGACCTACAATCCCCCCTTGCTCTTCCAGTCCTTGCTCTCCTTGGGCCTGCAGTCCCCAGCGATGCCAAACTGCCCCATCGCTCCATGCTTCTGTGGAACTAACAAACCTGTGACGGGGAGGAAATTTCAGCTCTGGTAATTTCACTGGGACCTGCAGCAAAATGTTTTGACTTTGGCTAAAAGGCCAGCTCAGACCTTGCAGATCTCTGCTTGAATCGGCTGGCTTGGTCGTGTTCTGTTTTGTTGCCGTGAAGGTAGCCGGGCAAGAGCCAAAAGCGGCACTGCCTAGCACATCTCGGGCTGGTCCATGTAACCGGGCCGCTGCACCACGGTTCCCCGGTTCCCGAGACAAACCCACCCCCAGCTTTACACAGAAGGGAGGCGCCGGTGCCTCGTAACACCCTAGTCTGTTGCCAAGGCAGCGGCTGTGGCGTGTCACAGGCGGCGTGAATTATTGCAGCAGCATATGCCCCAAGGCTTTCTGTGTAAAGCCCGGCCTGCAGTGAAATGGGATCCGGGCGCGGGGCAGCGAGGGCAGCCGTAAATCGCCCTTGGAGCTGAAGCACAGCGCTGTCCTCTCTGCTGGGGGAGGGCGGGGGGGGGGGGACCATGTTGCAGGTGGTGTGTGCTTGACAGAGGCCACGGCTCTGCATCTCTTCAGGCTGCCAGGGTGCGCTCATGTGGAGTCAGCAGGTAGCGCTGCATACTGAGCAGAGCGGGAGCGCTGACCTTGGACCTGCGCCTGCCTGCAGCATCGCATTCCCTACCACTCTCCTTTATTGTGCCTCTCCTCCCTTACCCGCTCTCCCGCTTCCCCTCCTTCCCTCGCGCTGCTTCTCTTCTGCTCTCTCCCTTTCCTCCCAACTTGTAGGAGTAAAAGAGAGTCATTTATCTGCCTGGAGCATTGCTCTAGGAACCGTCTCTTCTCCAAAGCCAAAATCTGGTCTCTTTGTTAGGTAGGATTTTATGCACTTCTATTGGGCTCTTTTGTTTGTTTTTTATTGTCTCCAGACTGTAAACCACAAACACTTTGTCTCTCAAAGGGACGCTGCTCATTGACTGTAGTTTCAGCTCAAAGGTTGTTTTTTAGAGGCAGTTTCATCTAACAACTAGGCTGGGATGGAGGAGAACTGGATTCTATGCCCGGCCCTGCCACAGATTTGCTGGGTGATCTTGGGCAAGTCACTTCCCTGCTCTGTGCCTCGGTTTCCCTGACGACCCTTTGTCTTGTCTGCTTAGATTGTCTGCTTTTCATAGCACTCTGTGTCTGTACAGCACCTATTTCAACGGGGCCCCTATCTCAGATAAGGCTTCTAGATGCTACTGTAATATAAATGCATACAAATAATAGGCTTTATTGTAAGTATATAAAATAAGCCGTGCTAGTCTCTATTATGAAAATGTGCATTCAGGATTTTTAACAGCTTTGAAAGGGGAGGAGGATGTGGGCTGATACAAAGTTGTGAACCACACACCTCCATCCCCCCCCACAGCCCAGGGTGTGCTGACTGCATGTCAGAAACTGGATTAGAAACTGAGCCCGATTCTCTTCTCCCTTACACCCCTCTCATGCCAGCGACGCTACTCCTGATTTACACCAGGGCACGTAGGAGAAGGACTCCGGTGCTGTGCCTTATGAGCGGCTCCGAAACCAGCCAGTTTCATTGCCCAAGCGGAGTTCAGTGCACAAAGTAAATGTATGTGTTAAGTGAACGACCAAATTCGGTCTTCGGGGATGTTGGGGGAAAGCTGGTGTAACTCCACTGAAGGCAACAGGGCTACGCTGAACTACACCAGTGTGTAGCTGATGGAAGAGTTTCACCCTCATTTAGATTTTAAAAATGATATGAACTGTAGTAATGGCAAGTGTTGTCAGGGCCTCAGCTAGGGACGTTACTTCTCATCAAGGATTTGGATCTTGAGAGGGACCCTTTTGAATGCATCTAGGTTTAAACAAAGTGGGGCTACTATAAAATACTTTATGATTCAGAAAAGGGCCTTTGTTCAGTGCATGCTGGAAACGGACTGTAGCCGTAAAAGGCAGTTCGTTCCCTGATGCATCGGCTCTTTGAGTCAACGCTTCATTCTCGGTCCTGATTTCTTGCCTCACCCGCGTACTGGTCCCCAGATTCAAGGGGAATGTCTGTCTCCCTCCCTCCCTCCCTCCCAGGTCTCCAAGTGGGGCGAAGCGGCAGGAGTAGAATCACGTGGGTCACCAGCAGTGGTATTGTCCTGGAAGATCTCCAGGGGCTGAGTGACGGGCGGGAGAAGGGTTGATAGAAACCAGGCAGTGTTACTGGCAAGATGGAGCATGGCTTCATCGGGGGCAGGGAGTGGGACTCCCATTGACTTCAAAGGCCCAGGCTAGATTCGTCAGAGTTTCCTGGTGGTCAGCCCAGCAACATCCAGACTACGTCCCTGCCCCCAAAGAGCTGACAGCTTAAAGAGACAAGCCAAAGAGGGGCAGAAAGGAAGAATCATTCTCCCTGTTTCACAAGTTCAGAGTGGAGGCCCCAAAAATGTAAGTGACTTGCCTCCGGTCGCCCAGGAGGCCTGCGGTAGAATCACTAGGTCTTTCGCATAGGACCATCGTTCCTGTCTCCTGTGCCCCAAGCATTGCCCCAAAGCAGCTCTGGCCCCCAGCCCAGAAAACTGGCAGGGGCGCGGGCATGCCCTGTTGGCTCCACTCCTTCCTTGTATGAGCTTCAGTGCACCCTAATTCCTGTTCGTCCGCCCCCTCTCCAGTAACAGTCTGCTGAGCTCCACGGGCTCGATAAAGCCAAGTTCCTGCAGTGCTGGGTCCTGCCTGGGCTGTCCTGCCACACAGCAGGTGTGTTCTGGCTGGTGCCGTTAACACCGGGGCTCTTGGACGGCACTCGGGCACTTAAATGAAGCTTTCTGCGTAGCGGCAATTATATTTTTAAATCATTTTTACCTTCTTCCCCCACTCCACACTTTATCAAAACTTTAAAAGGGGGGGGGGGGGCACCCCTAAGGGCTTCTAGGAGATCCAAACCCCTAAGACAAGGGACGTTCCTTGCGGGGGCCACAAACACCCCTAGAGGTTTTGCCCCCACTTGTTGCACTTGCCAGCTCAGTGATAGTCCTGCAGCTTCAGTTCTTGGCCCAGCTCTGCCCCACCCCCCTGGGCCCAGCTCAGCAAAGCGTTTGAACAGGTGCTTCTCCGTAAGGGGGGTGGGATTGTCCAAGGTGCCTGTGCACATTCGGGGCCCAGCTCCGACGGGCTTTGAATGGGATTTGGGCAGCTAAACTCCCTCCGGGCCCTTGGAAAATCTCCGGCCTGTGTGCCTAAAGCCTGTTGATTTCAGTGGGCCTTAAATACGCGGGTCGAGTTAAGCAGGCACGTAAGAGCTTTGCTGAATCAGGGCCTAACGGAGGCATTGCCTTCCCTCAGCCCTGTTGGAGCACATTGGGGGGTACATAAAAATGTGATCGCCTGCCAAATCTGTGCTTTCGTTCTGCTGCACGCTCCCCCCCCCCCCCCCCCCCAGTGCCTGGGTGTAGGGGGGGCACCTTCTAGGACGAAATGCTGTTATGGGTGTGATGGACATGGGCATAGGGACTGAGATTTTCTTTTCCCCAGGTGTGCTCCACCCCCGCTCTGCCCCGAGGCCCCGTCCCCCAAGACCCCCCCTCATTCCTCCCCCTTCCTCAAGGCCGCACCCTCCCTGAGGCCCCTGCCCACTCACTGCTCTCTGCCCTCCCCCAAACCCCTCTTCCAGCCTCCAAAGAGCTGCTTGGTGGCACCTCCCATCAGCTGTTTGGCGGCATCCCCAATCAACCAATCAGAGGCCCCGCCAAACAGCTGTGGCTGGTGGGTGTTGAGCACCCTCTTTTTTTTTCCCCCGTGGGTGGTCCACCCTGGAGCACCCACAGAGTCGGCACCTATGGACATGGGAGATGCCGGTAATATTTCATGAATCATATATGCTCCATCTGATTGTTATGGTAGTACTTGCTGTAGGGTTAATGCCCTCCCATCCAGGAGACAATTAGCTTCACGGTGCCCTGCTTCCCAATACTTAAAGGACAATGCAAGAGTCTTTCCCCATTCTGAGGCCACCTGGCTGGCAAGCAGGGCTATAATCTCGGGGGGGCTCCAGGCATGCAACTGCAGGACTTTGGAATGGAAGAGAAGCACAGGGGGAGACAGGCCAGTTACAGGATTGCCAAGCCCAAATGTTCCAAAATCATGAATCAGGCTCACCACCAATCACGAGATTGGCTTTCAAATTGTGAGATTATGTAAAAATGCTAGATTTGTTGGGTTTTTTTTGGGGGGGGGGGTGCCTTCTGCTTTTTGAGCCTCTAGGGTGCACTGGGGTCACATTTTGATGCTTTCTCCACAGCCCCGAGGGCCAGAAGCTTACTGTTTCTCTAAGAACCAAGGCTGAAATTGTCACATCTCCGCATGACTCCAGGAGCTGGGGCTTTAAGGAAAACAATGATTATCCTGAGACCCATGACAGAGTCATGAGAGTTGGCAACAACTGAAGTTATGTCTTCACTGCAAAAAAACGAAGGTGTGTTCTTCATTCGGGTTAGCTAATTTGGGTTAAAATAGCAATGAAAACACAGCAATTTGGGTTTAAACTAGGGTGACCAAATAGGAAGTGTGAAAAATGGGGATGGGAGGCGGGGTGATAAGGTTCTATGGTCGGGGGGAGGGGTAATAGGGTCCTATTGTGACGTTCCCCTGGTGTTATCCGGACCGGTGATCTGCTAGGTCACTCCAATCCTTGACTGTGGGAGCCAGCCTTACCCTGCTCTGCTGTGAGAACCCCCACTCCTGGGCTGTTCACGCACAGCCTCTGGCATGTAAGCTGCTCCTTGGATTGTGCAACCGAATGACACTAGCCAATATCTCCGGTCCCAGACACAACCCTAGGAACCTCCGTCTTGCAGTGTCCAGTTCTGCCCGCTGGGTGCTGCAAGCTTATATGAGTTTGTCAATTTAACAAAGAAATTGATATGTACCAGGCTTGTTCTCCCAAGGGGAGTCTCTGACATGCTTCCAACCAAATGCACTGCTTCAAGTAGAATAAACAAACAAATTTATTAACTACAAAAGCTAGATTTTAAGTGATTATAAGTCAAAGCACAAGAAGTCAGATTTGGTCAAATGAAATAAAAGCAAAACACATTCTAAGCTGATCTTAATCCTTTCAGTGCCCTTACAAACTTAGATGCTTCTCACCACAGGCTGGCTGGTTGCCCTTCAGCCAGGCTCTCCCCTCTGATCAGCGCTTCAGTCGCTTGGTGTGATGTCTGTAGATGGAGGTGGAAAAGAGAGGAAGAGCCTGGCAAACGTCTCTCCCTTTTATCATGTCCTTTCTTCCCTCTTGGCTTTGCCCCCACCCTTCAGGGTCAGGTGAGTATTACCTCATCGCAGTCCCTGACTGACCAAGGGAAGGAGGGTGACTCACTGGAGAGGCCAACAGATCCTTTGTTTCTGCCTAGGCCAGTGTCCTTTGTTCCTGTGAGGCTGGGCTGGGTTTGTCCCATACATGCCCTGATGAGGTGTGAACTGCCCCTCTGTTCCTGGAGAGTTTTGCCTGGGCTCATTTTAAGCCATGAGGACACATTTTCAGCCTCATAACTATATACATGAAATTAGAACCTATAACATTACTATAACAACAATGCTCCGTGCATCAATACACCCAACATGACAAACTTTGCATTGGATACCACACAATCATATTATAAGGATGAACATGGGGGTACAGGGTGTTCTCTGGAGATGCAGAGTGTCAAACCTATATAAGACAAAGCCCCTAATATCAGGACATCTGATCAGCCTAGTTTAAACTCACATTAGCAGTGCCAGTTCAACCCCACTATAGTCTTGAATTGAGCTCCTAATGCATTTACAAACCACGTTGCTGTGTCTTCATTGCTGTTTTAACCCACATTAGGAACACCCCTTGTTTTGCAGTGCAGATATACTTGCAGGGAAGCAGTTTGAGCCCCAGTCCCAGGAGGTGGGGGTGTCTGGGATAAGCTAGGCCTCCCTAAGCATCTAGGTAAGATAGAGATGCGCATGGACCTTCCATTGTGTTAAGAACCCTTTGCTCTGGTGATGCGTTGTTCCTACTTTTGAGATTAAAAATACATTGTTTTGAAAAGTTTGGTTTGAGGTCCCCGTGCTCACCTCCAGCTCCTGATGGTAAGGTTGATCCTGCTGAGCAATCACAGCTGATGCCCAGGGAATTACAGCGGAGACCAGCCTGAGAGTGGGGTAATCATGGGTTTGCTGTATCTGTGACATAGAACAAGGTGCATATAACAGATTCTCAATTCACTGGCAATTCCAAAAAATCAGAAGAGAAAAATCATTTGGGGTTGA
Organism: Platysternon megacephalum; assembly: GCA_003942145.1. Taxonomy (NCBI): domain Eukaryota; kingdom Metazoa; phylum Chordata; order Testudines; family Platysternidae; genus Platysternon; species Platysternon megacephalum. The sequence continues at coordinate 1,000,244 of QXTE01000130.1, read as the reverse complement.
ACCAAAAACTAAATTTTTCAAAAGTTTTGGCGAATCAAAAAGTCTGGGGGGAAAAAATCGCTTGGGGTCAAACAAAACATTTGAGTTCGATGCTGAGCATTTGTAACCAGTTTTGATGGTTTTTATTAAAAAATTAAACAGAATTTTAAAATGAAACAGTTTTATCCTAAGAAATCAAACATTTTGTTTTGAAAACATCCAAATGAAACACTTTGATTTTTTTTAAAACTACTTTTAGGGTTTTTTTCAGCTGACACAGTTCTGGGAACCAGACATGAACTCGTGAAACGTTTTAGTGCCACCAAATCTGCATTTTTCAAGAAAAAAAGTTTCAGACCAAAAAATTTGACCCAATTCCATTGGGACAATAGGAAATAAACTGGAATCTACAAAATAGCTTTAAAATAAAAACAACCTGAAGCCTAAATGAGCCTCCATGTTAAGCAACTTTCAAGAAAATGTGGCTTAATGTATTTTACCATAACCACAGCGCTGCGGGAAACGTCCTACCACTAGGGGGAGCAGTGCTCAAGTCTTGACCTTGCCTCTCACTCCCCAGGGAGCCCGGATAGCTGGTATCAGCTTGGCTTTCATGCACTGCTCCTATTGCTTCTCTGATGACGTGAGCACGGCTCTGAGGCATCCTGGCTGCTGTCCTGTGGTCATTGTTGGCTATAATGGTTTAGCCGATGGCTGCAGAATGGTCTGGGATATGGAGTTGTCTCCAGGTTTGCCGGGGTGTCGCCACGGCACAAGGGCTCTGGGGAGGGTGCGGGGAAGGGGAGAGGCTGCCCTCCCTCCTCCCTTTGGTGCACTGATCTGAGAGCTGCTGGAATGCAGGGGATCCATGGTTTCCTTCCAATATCCCCTCCAATGCAATTTTGTGTCTGGCAGTGTAGTCTAGTGGCTACAGCACTGGCTTGGGGGTCAGGAAATGACCTTGGGCAAATCACTTCCCCTCTGTGCCTCAGTTTCCCCATGCACCCTGTGTCTGTCCTGTCCAGTTACACTGTGAGCTGATTAGGGCAGGGCCTGTCTCTCTAGCACCTAGCACAGTGGGACCCCAATCTCAACTGGGCCTCTGGACTCTACTGCAATATAACACTAATACAGCAGCCCATAGGAGTGGATCAGTGGATGCAGCATGTGCTAGGACTTGGTGGTCTGTAGGGAGTTCACCAGCTCAATCCTCCCTCCTGGGGAAATGGAAAGGGTGAAGAAGCACCTGACATTGCACTTCTGGGCTCTGATGGACAACGGGGGCGACCTGATGGCAAAGACCTTCCTAGACACTTGGGTCCAGATCCCCCAAGGTATTTAGAAGCCTGATTCCAACTGCAATCCATGGGAGTTAGGCTCCTAAATACCTCCGTGGACCTAAGCCTTCGCCTTTTGCCCCCTCCAAGTTTGCGGCTGAAGCAAGAGGCTGTTGTGGGGAGAAGGGGAAAGTTCAGGCAAAGCGGTTGGAGGTGTCTTTCTGTCCAATTCTTGGAGCACCCAAGTCCCTTCAGAGGCTGGGCAACCCAGGGAGGAGAGGGCAGGAGGGTGGGGAAATCCAGCCTGAAGGGAGTGGAGCTGATGGATAATAAAAGGAAGAATCCCCAGTCAAACCACTGAATGTTAGTTCTTCTCCAGCCCCTTCCACCAGGGAACTGACGGGCTCTGTATCTGGCCTTTCCCTGTGAACCTCTGCAAATGTTTGCTTGTGCCACCCAGGGCTGAGCTCTGCCAGGGAGGGGCAACCGAGCTTTGCCACACGGTGCATGCCTGAGCAGTAAGTGAACCTACTTGGAAATGGAGCCTCCGTCTTTACTGCAAAACTCCCTTCTCCTGGAGGAGTGCAAATGGGAAAAGCAAGTGTTCTCCTCCAGCGCTAGCGGGAACAGTCCTGGAGCAGGCAGGCGGATGTACGTTGGCAGAGCTTGCTGAGGACTGCCCGGGTGTCTCAGGGCAGGAGTCAGGTACGTGGGCAGTGCAGAGCTGGGGGCAGGGGGAGCGGCAGGGCATTGGTAAAGCGCTCTGGCCTGGAGTCACAGCGGTGCTGCAAGGTCCGGCCTGAGGGCCGCTGGCAGAGTCGTGCGTGGGAGGCCGGAACGGGAGTAGCAGGGGGCTGTGGCTGATCTAGCAGGGGGTGCGGCAGGATCAAGACTGAGGCGCAGCGGCATGAGGGCAGTTTGCACGGCCCTGCCGCCCATTCCCTATCACCCTCCCCACGGTCCCAAACCCGAAGATTTCCTCAGCTGCTTCCTCACGGCTTAACTCCCCATCGTGCCCGTCAGGGTGCAAGGAAAAGGCGAAAGCCCTGAGGCAGCCGGCCAGCCGTGGGGCCGCTCCCCTTCCTCCCCTCTAGCCCCTGGGAACAAGCCCAGCAGCCGGTGTGACAAGGACCGAGTGTCCCTGCTTGTTAGCCTCCGAGGAGTGGGCGAGAGCGAGATAGCGTGAGGAAAAGGACGTGTCAAATCAATCATATTTAAACAAAAGCCTCTCTAGCCCAAGGGGCCTTTTAAAAGCTGCTTATTTAATTAAAAGTCCCATTTTCCATATTTATGGCCCTTATTCAGTTAAATATTAACCGCCTGGGCCAGGGCTGGTTTATTCTTTGGGAAGAGACGTGTTGGGAGGTTCATTACTGCCGCCTGGATTTATCAGATAGCCTCGCTGCCAGACAGCTGGATCAATGAGGAACCGTGCTCGCCACAAACAGGCCGACGCTGCTGGGCAGGCCGAGGCAGGAGGGGTGGGGGGAGGGCAGAGAGCTCGGCGGGCTTCAGGGGGGCATGGGAGGGTTGGTTGCAGGCCATGGGGTGTGGTGAGAAGATGGGGGCAGGAGGAAGGGGAAAGTAGGTGTTTGGCCCAATCCCATGTTCCGGGGAGCTGAGGGACCTGTGGAAGGAGGAAGCAGCAGGAATATGTTGGTCTAAGGTTTGTCACCCTGGGGGAGGAGGAGATGCCCGGTCTCACTTCGTGCCAGGCCTGTCATGATGAAGGAGGGTAGAAACGCGATGCTTTGGGGTGGCTCAGGGGATTGTATTGGGAAGGGAGTTTTCGTACTGGGCGGTGGATAGCCAGGCACAGACCGCCTGCCCCTTCGCGACCCCGTCAGCAAACGGCTATTTGCCCAGCCGTCTCCAGTCGGGGCAGCTGAGCTGGTTGCCTGTGACCTCAAATTCAGGCGGCCTCCCAGGCCGAGGCCTGAGCACCTAACATAACACGAGAGTCCCAGGACGGGGTTGGAGCTGGCATCCAGGTCTCTGTGCTGGAGGCCAGAACACGCGGCTCACTGTCTCCCTCAGCCATTCGTTTGCTCTGGGTGACACATTGCCATGGGGATGATGTCGCAGGCTCCCATGGCCATTGGGACCAGCCTGCACCCATCCCAGCTGGCTACTGGCTCAAAGCACAGAGCTGACCATGCTCTGCCTGCTTCCTGGGCCTGAGCCGTTGGTGCGAGGTTAAATCTGTCACCATGGCTTGTCAGCTGCCGCCTTCTGCATTTGGTGTCAGGGCGCTTCTCTCTCATTGGGGTGAAGGGCCTATTTTACGAGAGGGTGATGGGACTGAGTCGGTGCCGGATGGCGCCGAGGAAGGACACTGCTTAGCTAACAGGCTACTCCACCAATGGTCTGGTGGGTCATTGTAATAACCGTCTCTCCATGCTATGGGTTCAGTCCCCTCAGCTTCATCAGGTCAGGCCACTTCGGGCTGAGACAAACAACGCTGAAGGGAAGAGGTCTATGGAACCAGAAGCAAAGTCCCAAGCTGAGGCCTGGCCTACTTACACGTTTTGTCAGGAGTGAAAAAATCACACACACACACACCCCCCGACAGGCATAGCGGTGCTGGCAAAAGCCCTAGCGTAGCTGCAGCTATATCGGCAAAACAGTCCTTTTGCCAGCATGGTTATTCCATTTGGGGAACTGGTATGAACTACTCTGGCAAAAGGACTCTTCCGATGGACAAGCTGCATCACCGCTAGGAGGGTTTCCCCATAGAACTACGCCAGAAAAGCCTTTCTAGTGTAGACAAGGCCTGAATCCAAACCAATTCCTCTCAGTTACTTGCTGAAGGTCATACACCAAATCTGGGGTAAAGGTGGGATTAGAACTCGGGCATTCTAGTCTAGTTAGGAGCTCTAGACCATGCTCCCGTTTCTTAAGCCGCTGCTGCAAAGTCTGGGGCTATAGGAGGAAAAAAGCAATCCTCCCCCCTCTTTTTTTTCTTTTTCTTTTTCCTTTTCCCCTACCACCTTTTTCTGCAGCTTCAGCAACAAGGACACTGACTTTTTCACTAAGCAAAGAAAGAAATTTCACCCCGGAGAGGGAAATTCATGAACGTCTCCGTATTGCCACAGGTCGTTTTGAAACTTAATGATCATTTTTGCCAACCTCTACACCTTGCATTTGTTGGCAAAAAGAGTACACGCCCAGGATCAAATTCAGACGCCCACCCCAATGTCCCTTGCATGTGAAAAACTGGCCAGGCCTGACCAGGCCTCTGGTATGTTTCTAAAACTCCATGGAAGAAGGCCGAGATCTATACAAAACTGATCAGACAAACAGCACTCACCAGTGGGCTCATGCCACGTTCCAGACCTGCGAGACGAAGGTAAGCAACAGGCCCCTGTCTATACTGTCGAACCATGTTTGAAAAACAACCAGAGACAGAGCGATCTTGTGCACTGGGCACTCGACTAAAATGCAGGCGTAGAGCAGGTTGGAATTTTTTTGACAAATCATTTCTCCATCGAAAAATGCCATTTCATAAAAAATGGGGGAAAAAATTTTTTTTTGCAGGAAAGCGTCGGTTTTGATGAATTTCCCATTTAAAAAAAAAAAGGTGTGTGGGGGTGGGGGCAAAATTGTTAAAATAGCCCGTTTTGACATTGTCAAAATGAAAAGTGCAGTGTTTCGATTTGAAATGACTTTTTGTTTCAAAATTTAAGTTAATTTATAGTTAAAAATAATAGTAATAAAAGTCAACATTGACATGAAATGTTTCAAAATTATCAAAACGTTTAGATGGACCTAAGCTGTTCTTTTGGGAGTGGGTGGGAGGGGAGGGGATGTTTTTTGGATTATCAGTTTGCGAAAACATTTGAGATTTTGACTTTTCATCCTGATTCATGATAGGGATTTTTTTTTTTTTTTTTTTTTTTTTAATCTCCAGATTTTTCCCATTTCCTGCCCAGCTCTGCTCAGGAGACCTCCGTTCTAGCACTGTTTCCGCTACTAATCTGCGGTGAGATCTTGCGTGAGTCACTTCTCTGTTCTTTCTCGTACCATTTGTCTGTCTTAGCTATTTGATTGTGAGCTCTTCAGGACTGCGACTGTCTCTTTCTGTGTGTTTGTACAGTGTCTAGCACGGTGGGGGCTTGTGTTTGGTTGGGGCCTCTCGGTGCTACCATCCTGCACATTAACAATGAGTTTGAATTCAACTTAAGCACAGTTCCAGTTAAACTGATTTTGAATTCAGTGGAGAAAGCCCGACACCTGGATCCAAGTGTAGGGGGTTCTGGGCTGGAGATTTGGTTCTAGTCTGTAGCATTTCTCCTAGTTGAGAAGAGACAGGACTCAACTGTCATGAGAATAAAGGGGGTTCTTTATCAGAGCCTGTGGTTGTCCTTGAAAGACTAATGTGGTCTGTGCTGTCTCATTTCACCCACACAGGGTCTCCCTGAGTCCTGGCTTGGACTAAATACTATCATACTGTATTGGTATTGCAGTAGCATCTAGGAGCTCTCATCAGGGCCCTGTTGTGCAAGGTGCTGCATGTACATAATGAAGAGATGGTCCTTGCTGTCAAGAGCTTACAGGCCAAGGGTAAACAGTTGTGTGATTGGCTGCTGACTATGCTGCAGGGTCCATGTTTTATATTCTGACAGAGGCAGGGACTTAGGATCCAGCATGGTGAATAGAGTTTGCACTGAGAGCCAGACTAATTCTGAAACTGAGTTAGCTGGAAGCACTTTAAACCAAATTCCAAGTCATTTTTCAAATGTGGTTCGAAGGTCAGCGCAAACAGGACCTTTGTGGAAAATGCCTTGATTCTGGCAATGCTAGTAAATGCCTTTTGGCCTAGTTCATACCAACAGGCTTCAGCTTTTCTAGTGGGAGGGAAGCAATGGTCAGAAGTGTTCTGCTTTTCCCGTGCTTCTTATTGGCTAACCCCAATGGTTCCTTAGCCCCAAATTTAAATGTCCGGTGGATTATGATTAACCAGGCCTCATACTCTTTGCTGCAAGGCGGTGTTTGTAGTCACGAGAAGCCCAGCAGCAAGGTTAAAGTATGACTTGATCCCAGTCTATAAATATCTGAATGCAGAACAAAGATTTGATAATGGGCTCTTCCAGCTAGCAGACAAAGGTGTAACATGATCCAATGGCTGGAAGCTGAAACTGGACAAATTCAGACTGGAAATAAGGTGTACATTTTTAACAGTGAGAGTCATTAACCATTGGAGCAACTTACCACGGGTTGGGGATGCTCCATCACGAGCAATTTTTAAGGCAAGATTGGTGCCAAAAATGATTAGGGGTATGGAACAGCTTCCATACAAGGAGAGATTATACAGACTGGGACTGTTCAGCGTAGAAAAGAGACGACTAAGAGGGGGATATGGTAGAGGTCTATAAAATCATGAGTGGCATGGAGAAAATGAATAGAGCAGTGTTATTTACCCTTTCACATAACACAAGAACCAGGAGTCACCCAATAAAATTAATAGGCAGCAGATTTAAAACTAACACAAGGAAGAACTTCTTCACACGATGCACAGTCAACCTGTGGAACTCGTTGCCAGAGGATGTTGTGAAGGCCAAAAGTGTAACTGGGTTCATAAAAGAATTAGGTAAGTTAACGGAGGATAGGTCCATCAAGCGCTATTAGCCAAGATGGTCAAGGATGCTGCCTCATGCTGTGGGTGTCCATCTGACTTCCAGAAGCTGGGATTGGACCACCGGGGATGGATCACTCAATAATTTCCCTGTTCTGTTCATTCCCGCTGAGGCATGTGGCACTGGTTACTGTCGGAAGACAGGCTACTGGGCTAGATGGACTATTGGTCTGACCCAGTATGGCCGTTATGTTCTTATACTAGATTTGTTTTTAAAGTATACACTCTAGTTCTAACAAGTTTTAATTTAGGGAAGTCCAAAGGCCTGTGTTGTACAGGAGGTCAGACTAGATGGTTGCAATGGCCCCTTCTGACCTATGAAGGTGGAACCTATGAAGGTGCCTTCAATAGCCAGCTTTGCCCTCCAACATCCATGCGCACAGAGGGGTGGTCCCTGCAGTGCAATCAGCAACCAGGCCCATGACTCTTGATACTTAGACTGGTGGGGCAGGGGCCATTTTGTGTTCTGTGTGTGTACAGCACCTAGCACAATGGGGGATCCCTGACTGCAGCCTTTAGATGCTATTGCCCTACTCCACATGCTCCCCATTCCCCCAAAGACCCAGGGGCTAGTTGTTCATTGGCTGTCTCCAGCTCCATGATCACTCTGAAGCGCCAACATTTACATTAAATTAGCAGGCAAAATATTCTCTCTCTGGTTTCAGTCCGGGCCCCAAAATGGAGCAGGGAGCAGAAATAAAATATTATTTTAAAAGCAATTACACCACCTTTTTCAGGCAGAGGGATGTGGAGAGGGACAGAGATGGTAGGAGCCAGAGGCCTCAAGCACCAGGCCTAAGCACACCCTAAGGTTGCCCCCAGGACAGACCACGTGCCCTGTGTGAATGAGAAGGGGGTGGCTATGTGGGGAACACATACAATAGCTGCTGTTGCCATTTCCCCCCCCCCGAAAGGGGGACCTGCTTCTGAACTCTTGTTGCTCCCCCTTGTCGTACAAGGGGCGCCGCGAGCCAGTATCCAAATGTCACGTTGTTTGACAGCGTCCCGCAGCCCCCACCCTGTGCTGCTCAGGGATGTTGCTGACACGGCCCTGCCGGGGGGGAAGGAGGGTGGGCTAAAGCGGCCTCCCGTACCAGCCTGTCGCGGGCAGAAATCTATGTCTCATTTTCATATCTAGCACACCAAAATGACACCAGACCACACAGCCGAGCCCCAACAGGGACCTGTGGGGGTGGGGGGGGGGGCAAGTAATGAAACAGAGCTAGTCGTTTTCTCCTGGGAGGCGGGGTGGGGATGGCGCTGGGATGGGGGGAGAAAGGCGAGAGTGAGCGAAAACTGCGGGGCTGGTGGAGAAAGAGAGAGAGAGACACCAGGTTATCAGAGAAGTGTGAAGACAATAATGCAATCTGACATTTCTGAAATGAGCCCCCCTGGTTGCCCTGGCAACGGCTCACGTGGGACCAGTTCCCGGGAGACGGCTCCGAGATGTACTATAAATGATGTTTGATTAGAATTTAAATCATTTAGGCGGAGAGAAGATAGGCCTTTTGTCAGCAAGGGGACCTCTGGGGGGTCAGCTGCCGAGCAGCTGGGCTCGAGTGTATTAGCCCCGGCCGCGTGTTTCGCCAGGGCTGGGGTGAAAGGTCAGCCGGGGGGTTGATTACTTTTGCCCTCTCCTTCCTGCGAGTTTACAGTAACCTTTCCAGCCGGCCAGAGTGGGCTCTGCAGGCCAAAGCAAACACTGCAGCGAGTGGGGGTGGGGGTGGGGGCAGTCACACTTTGGTAATGTAACTGGCTTCTCAAACTCAATATACTTGGAGAGATCGGGCCAGAGCTCCAGCTGCCATAAATCAAAGATCCATTTTCACACCTGTTTGCTTCGGTTGAAGATCGGGCCCATGATTTTACTTCCTTTGGTGTAGGATTGCAGTTGTGCCTCTTGTGTAAAATAACAGTCAACTTTCTCCCTCTTTAAAGTTTTCCTGGCCAAAAGCCTGCTATGTTGTCTTGAGACGTGGAGTGTTCTTCCTGGAGGAGAAGAGACAGGGTGGGGTTGTCGTGGATATAAAGGGGATGGCTCTTCATTAAGGTTACTGGACATAGAGAAGCACCTGGGGTCCTCTCTGCCTTTCCAACTCTCAGCCTGTGCTGCCAAGTCCTGGCCTTGTCCCAGAAGGAGCGGCTGAATTTGTGATTGCTTTGAGGGCTTGCATTCCTCTGATCCCAGGTGCATCTTTTAGTGCCATGTGATCAGCAGAAGATGAGGTGGGGGGAACCAGTAGATGAGCAGACGGACCTGATGGCCCTGCTTGTTTCTGAAAACTTTAAGCTTTCATTTAAAAACCAACCAACCAACCAACCAACCAACTTCTGAATGTGACCCGACGCAGTGCTGTCTGCTTGAGTGTACAGGCCAACACAAACAGCACGTCCAACAGAGATGTGAGTGGCCCTGTCCATGGCAATGTGGTGTTAACTCTTGAACTCTAATGAACTCACCCACCAACATTGCTTACTATTGCACTGTTGATCATTTTAGCAGGAACGCCTACCATCTCCGATACAGCCCCACCCTGGGCAGAGGATTCTCTGAGAATGTGAGAAACGAGATGGGCAACACAAGGCAGATGACATAAGAAACCGGCTGAACTCTTGCCCTGAACTAAAACGCAAATGGAACTACATTCCATCCCCCCACCTTGCAGGGCTGAAAAATGTGGTGTAATTGCTTTTAAAATAATATTTTATTTCTGCTCCCTGCTCCGTTTTGGGGCCTGGACTGAAACCAGAGAGAGAAGTGCTGAGGTCAGGAGGCTGTTCTGGCAGGATCTGTAGCCTGAAATAAAGCAGGAAATATTAGAAATGTTGCAAGGAATCCTGATTGTATGAGACTTCTCTCCTGTTTTAGAGGAATGCGGTGGGGTTGGTAGGAGGCTTATCCTTTGGCCTGGATCCCTCCCATCCTGGCTGCAGGCCTGTAGCTTAACAGCTTGAAAGAGCCCAGCTCCTATGGAACTACCAAGGGAAACTTTTCTTTGCAGTTTGTAATGTTTTAAGGCTGCAGGAACTTGGAGGATACAAAGTCAGACACCTTCAGGTCTCGGGAACCCACTTGAGCAGCTAGGGAACAGAATTGCCATTTGCTGTGTTTTTGACCCATGGGACAAAATCTTTGCTCTACGATGTTGGGATTTTGCAGACTCCACCCGATACAACATCCTTGTACAACTGTAACCCCTGGGTGAGGATGTGTTACGGGTCCCTTTCTCTGCCAATCCACAGAGAAGTCTGCTGCAGCCCCAGCTGGGGAGTTTTGCCTCTTTCGCTCAAGCTGTAGCAGCTCATGCTGGTTCCCAAGCAGGGACTCACTTGGGATGTGATGGCATCACGTTAGCCCCAGGGACAACCTGAGCCTCCCCCAATGACCTGCAAATGGTGCTGTCAAACCTGGGTTGGTCCTGTGAAAATTGGCAGGTGGCAACCCAAATCAAGGCAACTTATTTCTATGGCCAATCATCTGCCCTGACTTTAGGCCCCATGTCACCTCATTGGCTCCTGTGAGGATCCATGACGAGGGGAGAAATTGGTCCCTCTGATGACTTCTTAGGTTCACATGCTCTTTTTAATGGGAGTTTCATGGTGGATTGAGACTCTTGTCTACAGCTCCTTCTGCCAGTGTGCCTCAACCCTGACGTGCTGGGACCAGAGCTGAAAGGGTGCTGAGAGTTTATTCTCTTGTCCTGTTCAGTCCTTGGTCTCTCTCTGCTGAGGCTACTAACAATGATGCTCGCCGACAGATATCTGCTACATACTGAACCACGTGCCCCAGCTTGTTTCATACAGGCCACCAATCTTAACCATCAGATGGCAACAATTTTTGGTCATTGAGTCAAATCCATGACTGATGATAGGAGAATATGGACCATTTTCCAATTCCCCATTGGCATCACGTCCTCCAGTCTTGAGTTAATATTTAAACTGATCAACCCTTCATTTAAAAAGGTCAAAAGTCTGTAATAACAAATAGCCTGTTTCCCAAACGGTCTGAGCAGTACACGTAAGATCACTTCTCTTTTGACCCCCAAGAACCAGGGTGTTATTAAAGGTGAAGTGCCAACCTTAATTGTGAATTTTCTGTCTCTTAGAATCTTTGGGTCTTTAATGTAACATTTTTAGGTTCAGTGAATTTTTAGAGCTTGCTTTTCTGAAAATGCAACTTGATCATGAAATTAGAGCTAAGCTAATAAGTCTCAACAAATAATGATCTAATGAATTTAGCCTCCTTTCTGGTTTGTGGCATGTCTGTGAATGATTCACAATGCCCTCAAAAGTATTCATAATTTGAATGTATTCAACAACGATCTTTCCAAACTGTTTTTAACCACATAGCTTGATCATGAATATTAACACTACATGAATATTAGCATTCCACATTGTGTTTCTTAATAGTGGTTTGGCCAGTAAGTCACATGGTACAGCTCAGTCTCCCGATTGGATAAGCATGAAATCACTGCTGAGGCCAGTACTCATACATGCAAATTTAAAATTCTTCATGCACATCACTTTGAAGTTCATTTTCTGCTAATGTGTTGTCCAGCAAAACTCAACCCCCTGAATATGCCCAGAAAATGAACATGAAGAGAAGATGAATGTGACTGAAGTGAATCTATTTATTAAATAAGACAGATTTCAAATCTCCAAACCCATCATGTCAATGTCCAGTGCAGTCAATGCTTTCTAAGATGCGTTACAGGGGCTGTGTTGAAGCTGAGGCCTCTGAGTGGAAGTGCTGACTTTAACTAGGTCATGCTATCCGGTTCTTGAAGTTTCATATTCCAGTTTGATGGGCCTGATTCTGATTTCACTGACACCGGTATAAATCAAGAGTGACTCCATTGAAATCAATGGCATGTCACCAGAGTAAAACTACATCAGAGAAAGGCTCAGTCCCAGTGTGTATCTTACTATTTTTAAACAGAGAAAATATACAGGTGGCTGGCTGCAAGGGGAGATTAATGTAGCAAATGGCTCCTGATACATGGCTATTATGCTCATCAAATATTGTGGTCTATGCAGCTGACCCCTAACTGCAGGAATCTTTACATTCACTTATCCTGCACATACCGAAATAGTTTATTTTTTACATTCACATATGGGGCGTGCACATAAATATTGTATTTTTTGCATTTGCATATGTAGCAAACACTACAATATAGATACATTATTTATGCATGTACTGTATATATGAATGCATATATTTGCATAAGCAACATACATAAATACTGTATTTTATGCATTCACATATACAGCACATATATGTATACAAGCACAGATAAACGTATACATAGACAAACATACTTAGCAACATACATGTCGTTCTGTATTTCTTAAAGGCAGTGGGAATTTGGGGGGGAGGGATGCAAGAGGAATAGAGGTTGCATAGAAACAAGAGTAATTGTAACTACTAAGTAAATCTACTAAGCATTCCGTTGAGTAGCCTACTAAGGAACTACAGGGTAATATACAAAGTCACCACTGCCTCATTGCATGGAGATCGTCAGGAAAGGCTTTGCTTTTACGGTATGTCAGAAGTACAGAGTATTTATAACATGGATTTGTGGCCTATGTAATAAAGTGTTTGTCATTCATCAAATGCACATGCATGCAGGCTGTGAACTTCAGGGACTTTTGGGGTGGGATCCCTGATGCCACATTACGTATTCTGCAGATCCATCATAATGAACACAGGGCTGAATATAGCGAGAGAGTCAAATCCAAATTGTCTAGTGGAAAATCTGAGCAACAGGTGCCAATTCTTTTCTTGTGCCGATTGAAGAGGTCAATTTCCTTTGACCAGGGTGGGATCTGGATTTCGGAAGCCTCCGCTGTGATTGCATATGAATGATGTATGGGGCTGGAAGTGCCTTTGTTATCAGAGATCTGTCTTTTTCCCCAGCAGTCTCCTACTGCAGTCTCCCTTTCAGTGCTCTGAAAGATCAGTCTCGTAACAGGTTTAAAGCATTATTTTAATTAAAAAGGCTTCTTCAGTTTCTCTGTGTGTTTTCCCTGAGGTGACTTGACTGTCCTGTACTTCTAGAATGAAACGTACCAGGGAGGATGGCAGCAGAGAGCTATCCTGATGCCTGGAGAATTATCTGCAGTGAGAAGAGATGGGTAACACACTGTAACATTTGGGTCTGGGTTGGATTTTATGCTCCAGTCTATCCTCCTAGATGAAGCCCTGAATGCCCACCTGACTGCATAGAGGCAACAACCCCATGTTTCCTGGCCGTATGCAAAGTAAAATGCTGCCTGTGGTGCAAAGCCATGTCCAGGAGGGGAAAACTTCCAGCCGAACAATGAATCCCAGCGAGGTGGGATGGTGCCCCACAGAGGGGAGAACATGAGGTCCCGAGCACTGCCCAGCACTCTCTAAGCACGGGGGACACAGCTGCACCATGCAGCAATGTTGACAGAGTGAGATCTGTCTAATTGGGCACTCGCTGAAAGTGTAAACCTGTTACAGGAATGGACTTGCTGTTCAAGCCACACGCCTGCTGGGTTGCCCAGGGAAGGCCTTTGGTAACTTTTTGACACCCGCGTTTCCTGATGTGTTCGGCATTAGCTCTCCTAATCCAGCCAGCAGGAGAGACCTGCTATAATAATAGGATGTTGTAAATGCAAAGACGAGTTACCGGTACATGTGATGTAGGACGACTGAGCCGAGATTGCCCCGAATGTGTTGTGCTTAAGTCCTCACCTGGTTTGAACCTGCCACTCTAATAGCTGGTTGGCCTGGCCAGTTAATCTGCCTGGTTGGCCTGGCCAGTTAATCTGCCTATTAGATTAGCCCGACAAGGTAAATTTGCCTCACAAGTTGCAATTTGGAGGAAACTGACTTACACGTGTGGGTTTTTTTTTTAATTAACACTGAATTGATTTTGTTTGTTTGTTTTGCAAAATTGTAGGCTCGGATTTACAAAGGCATTGGGACTCGCAGGTCCAATTTAAATGGATGGGGATTCACACATCCAAATAGCCTTAAATGGCTTTGTAAATCAGGCTGTGCCACTGAATGGTGACCCTGCCACAGACAAAAAGCATTCACATTAGAGAGGGGACCAAACTATGCACTGGAGAGCCAACTTTCCCAAAGCCTGGCGATACTTGAATCCAGAGTTCTGGCTTAGCCCACGATAGACAAAAAGGTGGGCTGCCAAATTTGGAAACAGATCAGACCTTTCTCTGATCTGGGTGCTGAGCAGCTCTAAAAAAAAATAAAAAATAAAAAATAAAAAGATTTATGAGTTGGACCTATCACTACTTCAGATACAATGAGCCCTCGCCTTACCCCAGCCTTTCATCCAGAACTGAGCTGAAACTTGGTGGTTTCAGAAGCATTTAAGTTACCCCTCTCTTTCATTGTCATGCAGCCTCTGCATTGTCCAGCTCCAGCTGCCCAGGGTGGGAATGCTGCCCACATGCCATGTTACTGGGAGCAAGACTTGGCCAGAAACTGTCACTCAATCTCCAGCCTCATTCTACGGGCCCTCGGGTTCAGTGTGTTGGGAAAGACGCCTCTGAACTTTTGGGTGGGTGCGTATCCGAAACCAAACGCTGAGCCTTTCCGGTCCATCCATTGCTACGCGCGTGATGCTGGTTGAATCTTTCAGCAATGTGTTGTAAAAGCAAGTGCATCCTTCAAAGGGGAAAAGCTAGTGCATGGAGTCATGATCTAATGCCTGCTTGCCGCTTGATTCTTATTCACATGGTTATAGGGACAATAAAAGTTACTCCCATGTCCTCTCTCTGCCACCCACTAACCAACCTACTCTGCCAACATCCAGTGCACCCTCAGCCAATAAGGTCTCCAGCCCCTTCTCTGTCCGTAAGACACCCACTCTATTGACATTGCCCGTACCCATCCCACTCTCCTGTCCCGTTCTCTCAGCTGGTACCCATCCAATGCTTTGTTGGCATGGTACCCATCCCTCTCTCTCAACCACAATCCACTCTCAGCTCATACCTCTCCCATTCTCTCTCACTGGCCTTTGGTAACTTTTTAACCCCCACATTTCCTGCTGTGTTCTGTGTTCGATCTCCTAATCCAGGCAGCAGGAGAGACCTGCTGTAACAACGGGATGGCGTTACTGTGGATTTACACATCGTTGCTAAGGGTGAGGCAGCAGGTGGAGCCCCGAGCTGGGAGTCAGGAGATCCCGGGCTCCTCTGTCAGCCAGCTCCTGTGTCTTGCATGGTTGGCACCTACCCCAAAGGCAGCATGTGCAGGTAGAGCTAAAAGCCACTCAGTTCCTGCGGCACGAGGGGGGAAAAGTCACTGATCAATTCGCCCAGAGAAATTGCTTGACACTTGGATGTAAAGATTCCCCTTGATGGTGTTTGAAAACAAACCCCTTGTTTTCCCACCCCCAAATCAAACAATTTCCCTCCTTAGTGAATACGGGTTAATCACATGCAGCTTGCCCTGCAGCTGAATGGGACCAAAGTTAATCGGAATATTTTAATCATTGCCATGTGCGCTGCTCATTATGCTGATTTTCTTTTGTGGCCGCCTGTGTGGGTTCCCCCCGCCCCCCTTGGTGAGTAATACAATCTGCAGTTTTGATTCTTACATTTCCCTTGGGATCCAAAGGAAAAACGCCTTACCCCATATCAGGGGAGCATAAGCAGACTATCCCTTAGCCCCAGAGGGGCTGCCATCATTCAAGGAAGATAAAAGATGATACCCTTTATGCAGCAGCTATCACAGAGCAATGTTGCAGGAGAGATGGGTAAGCAGAGGAGAATTAACACATCCTCTCACTGCTCTGCTGGCCTAGAGGCTACCTCCAAAAACAGCCACTTTCAAAAGCTGCATCTCTAAAATGTTGCTCTCTAAACTCCTAGGCGCAGGGTCCGTATTGAGAGCAGCAGGCTCAGCTCTGCCGTGAAGGGGAAAGGTAGCTGAACACGAAGGCTTGCCGGCTAATGACAAGCAGCAGCTCTCTCTAGCCACAGCCTGCATCACTGGAGTATCTGAGTGCTTCACAGCCGTACAAGGATTTTGTCCTGGTGGAACCCCGTGAAGTAAGGCAGTGCTGTTAGCTCCATTTCACAGATGGAGAACCAAGGCACAGAAAGACTAGGGCCTGGGTCCTTAAAGGTAAATCAATCAATGGAAGTGAAGAGCTGGGCTTAAGTGACTAGCCCAAGGTTACACAGGAAGTTTGGGGTTGATCCAGGAGTTGAACTCGGCGTCCTAATTTCAAGGTGAGCACCCAAACCACGGGGCCGCTCTTCTAGAGAAGGGAGATCAGTAACCCACCTGCCCCATCTCTCTCTCTTCCCCACCCCTTCCTTCCTAAAAGAGAGATGATTACCATGAAACCAGCTTATAGGGAATGTGGACAAAACAAACCGCTATGGTGATGGAGAGCCTTGAACCGGTTATTCTGTACTATGCCCATCACCATGGCATCTGAGCACCTTCCAGAAGTGCTTTAAGTAATGCAATGAGCATTTGTTATAGGTGGGTCTGATCGTCTGTCTCCTTTTCTGCAGGTGGTCCAAAAAGGGACACATTTCACACAAAGTTTCTTGAAAAATGTGTCCCTCTATTCATCAAAAGTGTTTGAACTTTGTTGACCATCTCCACACCCTCTGTCTCCTGGGGTGAGGAAATGATCTAAGAGTTTGTTTATTTTATTGTGATAGTGTCTTTGCTGTGCTCTGTTGGCATTCGTGAAGACAGGTGGAAGATGTGTGCCTTGCACCTGGAATGGAAGCTCTAAGTAGAACTTGTTGGGAATTTCATTGAGGAGGTGCGCCTCAGGTGTAGGACAAAATATGAGACAAAGCGTGAGCTGCCCACCCCATTCTAACCAATAGCCCTGTGCTAGGGCACTTACCTGGGATGTGGGAGACTCCTGCTTAATCCCTGATCTGCCCAACGCAGAGCAGAGACTCATAGATGAATGCCCTTACCACTGGGCTATTCTGGGGTGTGTCTCTCTCTCTCTCTCCACAAAGAAGTTTGACAGGTCACATTTTTGTTCCAATACAGAACAAAAACAAATGTCAACATTTTTCATGAAGCACAAAGCTCGTTTTCCGACCTGCCCTAGTGACGAGATCCGTGGGGGTTCTTTGATCACGTGGTGTTTGTCCCATGGTCCTAGACTGGCTCCCAAGAAGGCTGTCTTCTGCACAGACCAGCTTTGCCTTTGCAGTAGATGACTCCATTGTGCCTGAGGAGCAAAGCTACCGTATTTTGGCCACTCATCCTGGAGCTTTAGGCTTCGGTCTTCTCAATATCCTCGGCCCAGAGCATTCAGAACGTTGAAGAGATGGTCAAAGAGCTTGAATTTGACTCTCTAGAGGGTGCTGTTGTGTGAGCACAGGAGATGAGAGACAAGCTCCTGAGTTTTAACCCCAGCTCTGGGTAAACCAATGGGGACAAGTCACTAGCCAGGGCATCATTTAAAGCGCCCAATAGCAGCAGAATTTCATCACGGATGGATTTGTGTCTCAAACCCAAAAGGGTCCCAGTGTAAATTAAACAGATAAACCAGGCCACTGCCTCCTGACCCAAGTTTTTCTGCAGCGCTTAAGCTGCTTGGTGGCCTTTCATATAAAGGCCAGGTGACTTGCAGGCTCTCACCTGGTCCCTGGTCTCAGACCCATTACCTGGGATGTGGCTAATTAGTCACAGATGGAGCTAAGGCAAATTCCATTAAAGGGCCATCCCACCCTGTGACATTGCTTCCGCCTTGCTGTGTGACCTTTTACAAGCCACTTAACCTGTTCCTGCATCACCTTCCCCACCAGTAAAACAAGGATCATGCTGTCTAGGGCTTGTCTACGCTTGAAAGGTAACACCGGTGTGAATGTAAAGCCCAATAGAATCATAGAATATCAGGGTTGGAAGGGACCTCAGGAGGTCATCTAGTCCAACCCCCTGCTCAAAGCAGGACCTAATCCCAACTAAATCATCCCAGCCAGGGCTGTGCCTGAATAACTATTGCGCTTTGTATTCACACTGTTCCTTACTCTGAAACAGCTTTCAAGCGTAGACAAGCCCTGAGCTAATTTTGACTGGACACTCTCTGCTTTGTGCTGATTGGGTGTTTGCTCCGACTCACCCTCTCCCTTAAAGGCTTTTCACCTCAGGCTCACTCTATACCTGCGCTTGTCTCTTCCCATGTCTTCCCCATCTCCGTCCCCCCCCTGCCTTCAGTATCCCCCCCCCTTCACTTTTCTTTCCATTTACCTCCTCCCCTCCCAGCTAAACCACCTTTAACAAACACCTACAGCAAAACAGGGCACTAACGTGATGTTTGCCACCAGCACATCGTTACCGTTGCTTAGACGTTCCACCCCTTTCCCTCCCCTGCGTCTGTCTTGTCTACTTCGATTGCAAGCTCTTCAGGGCAGGGCCCGTCTGTTCTGTGTTTCATACAGTGCCTACCACAAGGAGGCCCTGATCTTGGTTGCTCCTTAGGCACAATCTGAGATCCAGACTTGAAGTGAGGGACCCAGGGAGCATATCTCAATTCAGCTTTAATTCTCCCTTGTAAACTGTAACCGCAGGGTTGTATGGGACTGAGGTCAATTGAGTCCTTCAGTAACTGACAGGCGTTCCTTCCCCTTTGCTACAATCGAGATCAGGACTGGGACGGAGCCACCGCTCCTGGAGTTGCTGCACCCATTGGATACTAACTACAGCTCCAGATACTACTTCTGAACCCACGTCAATCCCCCTGCTCCTTCTTTACCCACCCAGTCCAGCTCCCACTGCCCTCTCCATTGACTCCTACCCCAGGAGGTGAGGGGGCTCATGGATCAGGAACAGCCAGGGGGGTCAGGGAAGAGGAACTCTGCGAATGCCTGGATGGCTGCAGCTGGGAGCCATGCCAATCTTAAAATGGCCGCCACATAGTGGTGGCCATTTTAAGCGTCCAGAATCCAGATCTGGCTCACATTTTGGAATCAGATCTGTTTAAGGAGCCACCCAGAAAAATGTGTCATTCGGGCTGTATTAAAGGGAGTCTGTTCAGGTGGAACTTGAGGACGTGTGAGGGGAAGGGGAATTGTCAAGGGAACAGGCCTCATATGTCAGCAATGACTGTTCTTACCATAAATTAGAAAACTTGCGTATGGCACAGGGATACTAAACTGCCCTCTCCATGCTCATGGCCTGTGACACAGGCAGGCACAACGGGACAGCAGCCCTGGAGATATCGCTTATGTTAGCTGGCTTGGTGGTTCCGATAGTCCTGTGAGTTTGCCATTGCTCTAAACCCCTCACAGCTCTTATACGCAAATATTAACAACCAAATCCTTTCAGAACAAGGCTTCCCCACTTCAGGCCCTGCGAAGTTGGATGTGGCATGACACACTATGAAGCTTCAACCGCCGGTGAATTTGCAGACGGGCCCAGAAAGCCTGAGCGTAATAGCCAGCCAAAGGTTAGTGAAGCTGTTTTGCCAAATTTATGCCTGTTCCTCTGACTGAAGGAAGGGAGGGGAGTAGAAGCCAATGGGAGCCTCGCAGGAGCCGTTACTGCTGTGACTTGATAGCCTTATATATCACGGTGTATAAATGGCTGCGCTCTACGAAGTATCGAGCGGTGTTTGTAGAGAGACAGTGCTGGCTGTATCAGTGCTCCCTCGTTCATCATGCTGCCAGGGGTACCTGGCCTCACCCGGGCTGTGTGGCGAGGAAGAGAAGCCGGGTTTGTCAGACAGGTGGCGGCCGGTCTCCTCGCCTAAATCAAATTGTCCTCCGGCTTGCTGGTATGACCGTGTGTCTGCCTGCGTCGTACGGATGCTTATGGAAATTGCACTAGGTCACATGGGTGTAGATTGGGAATAATTCCAAGTAGGTCCATGGAGTTACTGTGGATTTACACAAGTGTTACTAAGGGCAGCATGTGGTGAGGCAGCAGGGTCTAATGGCTGGAGCTCTGCGCTGGCAGTCAGGAGAGCCAAGTTCTAGTCCCGGCTTTGCCGAGTGATCTTGGCCAGGTTGTTTCCCTCTCTGCCTTGTCCATTAAGCTCTTTGCAGAAGCAGCTGTCTCTCTCTCTCTGTAGGTATGTACAGCACCAGGCACAATGGGCCTGTGATCTTGGTTTTGGCCCACAGCTGTTTCTGTACCATAGTATGGGTTCATGTTCTTGCAATCTGAAGCAAAATAGCCACTGAAGCCAGTAACCTCTGCTGCTGATGCGCCACTGTTGAATTCTTCAAGAGGGATCAACAAAAGAATGGCTGGTAGATATTTAAGTCTGACAGATAAGATACGGATAGGCAGGTAGGCTGAGACAGACACCTCCACAAAGAGAGGTATGTGCAGTCGATAGTAGTTGTGATAGATATGATCTGGATGGGTCAAAGACAGATAACCACGGGCCCAGGTAGACATACACATGGAGAGACAGCAGTGATGTATGGGCAGCTCCATAGACTGACAGGAGCACTGGCTGCTAGGGACGGTAGATAAATGGGATGGAGAGCTAGAAGCAGGTGATAGGATAGGGACAAGAGGACAAATAGGCCTGGTAGGGCGGGCTGGACACAGCTGCTGCTACAGGACTGGACTGCAGTCTCCGTTATATAGCTGCACCGCCGGAGTAACTGCTGAAGTCAATGGACTCTGGTGTGGCTGAGATCAGAATCTGACCCCCTGCAATACATAGGAGTGTGAAGAGAAGGGTAGATGGAGGCAACAGAGTGTGCTGGTGGGTAGGAGAACTATTCCCCTCCCCCAACCAGTACTAATCATTTTCTGTACAGACTTTGGGGCAGCTCCTCCACTCGGGCAGAGTGAAAAGCATACCACTGCCAGCGGGAAGCCGGATGGCTATGAGAGGCAGGCAGTGGAGAGACGCTGGTGAGCCTGCTGGGGGAGCAGGTGGATACTGGTTTTCTTTGCATCATCATTCCCAGGATTACTGTGCCTGAAGTGGTATTGCCAGGATTAGGCCAAACCAAGGCCAGGTAACAAGCACAGGCTGAGGGGCTCAGGGGACTGGTAATGGGATGTGTTGCCTGTTGGCCATTGGTTCAAATCTTGGCGGGGGCAGCTGGTGGAGTGCATATGTTGCCCCTATACCATGTGTGCTCTTTGATTTCAGTCTCCAGGGCTGGTGATCCTAAACTGAAGCACTGTTTGGTGCGGTACATGACATTCCTGCAGTGGCGTTTTCTAGAGGTGGAAGGATGCCTCAGTCTGTAACAGCAACTCCTGAGACATGCTGTCATTGACTTCTTCAAGGAAAATCAGAATATCTAAACGCTGCTCTTTGTTCAGCGGCCTTTACGTTCCCTGAACTATCGACTCGTTTGTGGCCTCCGCTTCCCAGGGTGGATCTGACGTCTCTTCCTCTCTCCCTGCAAAACACACAGAGCAGGAATTGCACTATAGTGATAGAGAAGGTCTGAAGCAGATGCACTGATGGATGAAAAGCCCTACCTGAGGCTCTCGTACCTGGTGCAGGCAATGTGATGGGTGCACTTACCGTACTAGAGAATGGGATGCTCTTGTTAGGGCACCATGGAGATCATGCTTTATAACAAAGTGCCACCTGGCCGTGTTGCAGTGAAAACTGGGGATTACGAAAAGTCACACCACTGGGTAGAGATGGGCTTGATCCCTCAAGGGCCTGATCCCGGGATGCTGCTGAGCACTCTCCCTGAAGTCAGTGGCAGCTGAGGGTGCTCAACCCCTAACAGGATTGGCCCAAGAGTTTGGATCCAAGCTCCTCTGAAGTTCAAGTTGAATCTGTGCTGAGATTTTTGGTTGGGCCTGTTATGCAGGGAGAAGCCAGGCGTGAACTTTGTATCCACCGATGGCTGCTGGCGTTCAGATCTGGGCCTTTGATTATGGTCAGTCTTTAATAGGAGGTACATTACATACCATTTTATTTTCTAGCTTTCGATTGGGTGAGGAAGATATGTCCCGAGACTAGGAGTCTTGAATGACAGTGTCTGATGGGCCAAGTATACAATATGGAAGGATGCAAAGGAAGGGTTCTCCAGTATCCTAATTGTCGGGAAACCTGGGCTCTATTCCATGCTCTGCCAGAGACTTCCTGTGTGACCTTGAGCAAGTCACTTAGCCTGACTGGGCCGCAGGTCCCCATCTACAAAATGGGGACAACAGCACTGCCTTACCTCCTGGTGGGGTTGTAAGAATAAATACCTTACACACGGTGAGGCACTCAGATATGATGATGAGGGTCATGGAAGTGCCTACAATAGACAGAAGGCTATTTAGCTAGGTTCTCCCAAGCATTATTTGATTATTTCCCCCCAGTTAATATGTTGGTTTTGCTTTACGGTGAGCTATTAATGTCCACAAGGGATGTTTTATTACACATAGCCTTTTAAAAAGATGGTATAGTGGCTGCTACCTATGCTGCAGATCAACTCTCTCATGCACAGGGGGAAAAAAGACAGGAAAAGGATAGGGGTGGGGAGCAGAACAGATGCTAAAGGGCAGAAGAGGGAAAAGTGGTGAGGCTAAATATATATAGTTTTTTAAAGCTGTAGTGCCTCTTTCTGCTGTCACAGCACTCACCTTGTCTTTTTCCCTGCTGCCTCTTTACATTATACACCCTAAGTGGCTTTTATGTGCTTATTTCATTTAATGGCATCAGGCTTACAAGTGGTTGGTGAGCAGTCAAAATGAAAATCCTCATGCTTTTTTCTTGCATTAAATCAGAGCTGGGAAGAAGAAATCATGCATTTTTTTCTCTGTCATTACAGGACTGGTCCCTATAGTCCAGGCTCTGTGGTGAGTGAACCCTAAATTATGCACCATGGTGCCAATTCTGTGGCACTCTGGTGAAAATTTTGCCACCAGCTTTACATACATTTGAACTATTGAAGGGTTTTATTGAGTTAAATCTGCAAATGACTAATGCATTCAGCCCAGTAGCCCTCAGATCATTCATTGAGATACTAAATTCAATTTAATTTATGTTGTCACTGCATTTTCAGTACGCTCCACATTTTTGCATCGGCATTGTCTTCAGTGTAATCATTATGTTTCAGAGTCAACAGTGGCCATTGAGATGGGCAGGGCAGTTTGTGCTGCTTAGAGCTCTTGTTTCAGCCTCTCTGCAGACTCAGGAAGTCAACACGCTGCATTTGTGGCAGTAGGTTTTCAGGGTTCACAGCCATGAAGGCTAGAAACATTTTTTCAAAATGAAATCACAGCAAGGGGTGAATTCCATGTGTGCGGAATCAGGGACTACATTGTCTACAGTATGGTCGCCAGTGCTTTGTTCAGTTCAGTTTTTAAATAATTCAAGCACGCAGGGCTCCTACTTATCTCCTTTGGGAATCTATTTCCCCACCTAAATCCCTACTCACCTTGTAACTGTGCTGTTGTAACCAATTTGTGATACTCCTGTGGCCCAGTTCGAACAGACACAGCTGAGTTGCAGCCACCCAGCAGTGTTTGTCACCATTCTGCATCAGCCCTGTTTGTACATCCCCACGTACCGCCCTGCCTAGCTGTGTTTGTATCAGTGCATCCTGGGAAAATCCAAGCACCTCTCCCAGAATGCCAGAGTGTGCAGAGCAACACCAGCAGTACGTGACTCAGTGCTTGCTGAGGTGTCCTACCGCCCTGAGGGCCCCACTCTAGCAACGTCATGGGCACTGACTCTGTGGGTGCTCCGTGGCTGGAGCACTCACGGGAAAAAAATAGTGGGTGCTCAGCATCCACCAGCCCCAGCTGTTCGGCGGCAATGCCAATCAGCTGTTTGGCAGCGTGGGGATGGGCTTGGGGACGGCAGAGACGAGCGACCGGGGGCCTGGGGGAGGGGGTGGAGTGAGGGGAGGGCCTTGGGGGAGAGGGTGGAGCAAGGGCGGGACCTCAGCGGAGGGGGCAGAGCAGGGGAAGACAGAGGCGGAGCAAAGGCGAAGCCTTGGGGGAAGGAGCGGAATGAGGGCAGGGTCTGGGGGCAGAGTGGGGGTGGAGCACCCCCAGGGAAAAGTAAAAGTTGGCGCCTATGAGCAAAGCGCTTAAGCCCATGCTTAACTTAAGCACGAGTGTAGTTGCGCTGAAGTCAGTGGAACTCAAGCACTTGCTTCGAGTTCAGCACGTGCTGAAGCACATTGCTGAACAGGGATGGGCTGCTGAATCAGGGCCTGAACGCGCCCGGAGAGGCGTCTCGGCAAGCCATTTTGGCTACTAGTGTTTAGTACTCCAAGAGAGCATTCTAGCCATTAGCGTGGGGTGCACCTCGAAACTAAAGGGAACAACATATCGGATTTAAAATCCTCTGCGTTAGACCTCCCTTATGACTAGGCTAACACAGTCAGTCCAGCCCCATCCGTGACACAATGTACCCTCCTGATTAGTCCAGTGGTGGTGGGTGCTGGGGACGAAAACACGCTGGGCCAGTTAATTTTGCCTGACAGTGCAAAGACATGTTGCCGACTCACGTGGGGTCAATATTCATGTAGTAAAGTGGTTGCCAAGGGGTTAACTGGGTTGCTCAGAGTATTATGGGTTGGACTCATGTTCCACCCCTCCCGGCAGGGCCGGCTCCAGGCACCAGCGCAGGAAGCAGGTGCTTGGGACGGCCAATGGAAAGGGGCGGCACGTCCGGGTCTTCGGCTGCAATTCGGCGGCGGGTCCCTCAGTCCCTCTCGGAGGGAAGGACCGGCTGCCGAATTGCCGCCAAAGAATGAAGCGGCACGGTAGAGCTGCCGCCGAAGTGCCGCCGATCGCGGCTTTATCTTTTTTTTTTTTCTTCGCCGCTTGGGGCGGCAAAAAAGCTGGAGCCGTCCCTGCCTCATATTTTAGTCAGTGGGAGTCTTCCTCCCCACCCACTTTGTTTTGAGGCAATGAAGTGAAGCATAGAGTCAGGTGTTAAGGCCCGAGGTCTGACCTCCTGTACCTCACAGGCCACCATCACCACCCAGCCCCCGCACACTAAACCCAGCAACCGAAAGGAGCCCAAAGTATCACGGCCCACGGGGGACGAGACTGTTGTGTGCCACAGGCAGAGGACAGGCGGGACTGAGGTGCACCAGTGCCCGAGGCCCCCGCAATGACAGGAAACAATTAAGTGAGATGAACCCCGGCAAGTGACCTGCACCCATGTGCTTCGATGGAAGGCAAACCCGCCCCCCCCCCCCCAGCTTCCTGCCAATCTGACCTGGAGGGAAAAGTCCTTCTCGACCCCACGCAGGGCGATCAGTGAGACCCTGAGTATGTGAGTAAGACCCAGCCAGCCAAGCACCTGAGAGAGCGAAAACACTCAGTGTCACCTCAGAGCTCTGGCCCCCCACATCCACTGTCTCATCTCCAGCCATGGCCATCTGTGATGCTTCAGAGGAAGGAGATAAACCCTCCTCCGCTAAAAAAAACCCACTCAGAATACATTGCAAGGCAGTTGGGAATCCTTCCTGACCCCAGCAAGTGGCTGGTTGTAACCCTGAAGCATGAGCTTTTAGGAAAAAGCAGCAAGTTTCCCAGCCTGCAATCTTGTGACTAGACTTATTTTTGACACACTGAACAGTCCCTTTACAGAAGTTTAAATTTTATTTAACGCCCCCCCACCCAGCTTTTTATAGTACCTAGGAATTGAAATGTACCATTTTTAATAAATCTCATTTGAAAACAAGCTGGATTATTTCTTTGGGTTCAACTATTTTCCTGCTGTG
This sequence comes from Platysternon megacephalum, assembly GCA_003942145.1. Taxonomy (NCBI): domain Eukaryota; kingdom Metazoa; phylum Chordata; order Testudines; family Platysternidae; genus Platysternon; species Platysternon megacephalum. Next base: position 974,708 of record QXTE01000130.1, on the reverse strand, counting down.
CTGGCAACCCAAACACAATAGTGGGTGAGAACCGCAGCGTGAACTTGACTCTGCACAAACAGGCAAAGGGACCAATCCACTTCTGCTGGCCAACCCGAATGAAGTACCAAAAACGGGACCAATAAATTAGATTACAGTTCTCCCTGTTTTAATAATGTGTTGGTTAGCAATAATAGCACAGAGAAGAATTTTCTTTAAGTATTGCCAACTCCAGGCTGCGGTGATTCAAAAATCATGAGTTGCGCCCCCAGAATCATCAGATTGGCTTAAAAACCATGGGAGTTTTAAAAAATAACCCATTTGAGATGTGTTTTATTAGTCTCATTGTTTCTAGGTCTTTACAGACCATTCGGTCATGTTTTGAAGCTTTTCCTCCACTACCACAAAGGGCGGAAACTCTTAAAATTAAAGCTGAGATTCTCACATAGTCACATGACTCCAGGAGCTGGGGTCTCACCAAATATCATGACAGAATTTATGGCATCAACAATTCAGCCCTTACCTACTCCACAGGCACTGACTTTCCAAAGTGCTTGACCCCCGCCTCTGCCCCAGGCCTCGCTCCCACTCCACCCCTTCCCCCAAGTCCCCACTCCCACCCCGCCTCTTCCCACCCCCGCCCCACCCTCACCGCGCCTCTTTCCCCCCATTCTGTCCCCTCCCCCGAGCGTGCCGTGTCCTCATTCCTCTCCCCTGCCCCCCAGAGCCTCCTGCATGTCGTGAAACAGCTGATTGTGGTGGGAGGGAGGGGGAGGCACTGATCAGCGAGGCCCGCTGACGGGTGGGAGGCACTGGGGAAGGGAAGAGGGGCTGATGGGGGGCTGCCGGTGGGTTCTTGTATCAGAGTGGGAGCCGTGTTAGTCTGGATCTGTAAAAAGCGACAGAGTCCTGTGGCACCTTATAGACTAATAGACGTATTGGAGCATAAGCTTTCGTGGGTGAAAGGAGGGGGAGGGATAGCTCAGTGGTTTGAGCATTGGCCTGCTAAACCCAGAGTTGTGAGTTCAATCCTTGAGGGGGCCACTTAGGAATCTGGGGCAAAATCAGTACTTGGTCCTGCTAGTGAAGGCAGGGGGCTGGAATCAGGGTCCCTTCCAGCTCTATGAGATAGGTATATCTCCATTTATTATTTATTAATACCCACTTCGTCAGACGCACCCACCCTTTTTTGCCCGTGGGGGCTCCACCCCCGGAGCACCCCCAGAGTCGGTGCCTATGACCTACCCCTTTATTTAGAACTTCGTGTCAAGTGGAGGAAGGGGGGAGAGGGAGATTGCTGTGAATGGGAGCATGGAGGTATAGGAGGGGGAGCTACTTAGACTCAAGGGTGGGGAGGCAGCCGGCTCCAGGCTGGGAAGGGGGGGCCCAGATCCTGGGTGCCGCAGCGGCTGCTTCAGCCCCTATGTGTCCCTCTCTCCTCTCTGCTCCCCCGCACGCACTCGGGATTACGCGGAGGATGGGGGCCACCCAATATTTCCAATGTGGTGGCACTTCCTTGAATCCATACTTACAGCATCTTCTCACCGGAAACAAGCTGACCGGGCCACTACCCATAAGCACTTTTCCTTTGATGGCGAAGAGTGAAGAACGAATTCTGAGTCTTCGACCTCCAGGCATCACACGCAATGACCACGTGTTTTGGAATTAGCTCTTTTCCTGTTGAAGTTCTTCATTTGCATTCCACAAGCCCCAGAGAGGGGAAGGTGCAGCTGCTCAAAGGTATGCAGGTTCCTAACTCTCACTGATTCAATGGGAGTGAGGTGCTCAAATACTTTTGAGGAATTGGGCCTACGTGCCTTCTCCAAGATCGCACAGGAAGTCTGTGGCACTTTAGGGAGTTGAACGCAGGTCTCCCAAGTCCTAGGTTAACATGCTAACCACCAGGCCCACCCTTCCTTCTCCAGAGTGGAGGGACCACAGATCACGTACCAACTCTCTCTCTCCCATATTGGCCTCATTTATAGGATGAAGAGGAGGAGAACAGATTGTGAGAACCCCACACAGGGGCAGTCGCCCAACACGTTACCCGCCGAGTCCTCTCGAAGACTAAATGATGGAGCCGAACAAGAGTGGCACCTTTCCTGCCTCTGCCGAGGTCTGTGGCTATGTCAGCAACACATCTCACGGTCAATGGGGTTAGCTACTGTAGTGACGAACGGGCTGGTGTGTATGCACACCATTGCCCTCTGCTGGGCAGGATTGGAGCTGCTCTATTGCGTGTCATCAACTCTGTAGGGCTTGTGGTTTTGGAGCCAGGGGATCTGGCCCAGTGAGTGTCCCAGATGGGATCCAGCCCCACCCTTGCTGTGAAGTTCCCAGTGGCTGTGGTGAACAGCACTTTGGTAACTATGGATTCCTAAGTGGCTATGGATTTACTACAAGCTACACATGCAATGGGGTCATTGCAGCTGCTGCGAGAAACACAACTGGGGATTTCCTGGCTTGGGTGAGTTACAGTCTAGCTTTAATTTTGGATTAACCAGAGCTGCATGCAACCTGACGCTTCTGCTTCATGGGGTTCACTGCGAACATGTCCCTTGGGTTCACTGAGCATGAGTTCACACTCCTCTAGAGAATCATTTCCAATTCAAATTAACCCCAGAGCTCCGTCCAAACCACAGAGCGACACCTGTTCTCTGGTGGTTAGACCCTCTGCTACTGTGGACTTTGTCTGGTGTCTACATGAAGCCATGAACTGGTCTCAAGTCAACTTGCAGCTGGGCCCAAATTCCCTTGAAAAGTTCTAGCCAGCTCGCTTGGCTCATGTGTCTTTCTCCCATGCTCAGAGTCACCCTGATCACCAGGCGTGGGGTTAGGAAGGAATTTCCCCCCAACTCAGATTGGCAGGTTTTTGCCTTCCTGTGCATGCGTCATTGGGGCATATTTCATCGAATCCGTTCCCTGCCTCAGGCATTGATGGCGTCTCTCCCAGGTTAGTCTCCTGAACACTGAAATGCTTTACTCTACTCCCAGTTCTTGGGCTGAGGCTCGGCGTAACTGGTGAGAAGCACTGGCGTGTGCTACACAGGCGGCCAGACTGGGGGATCGAACGGTGATCACTTTTGGCCTTACATTTTTTGAATCTGGATCCGACCATCCTCAAACTTTGGAGGGTGACGTTTCAAAAGCCAGGCCAGAATGTTGTGGCTGGAGGAGCTCAGAGTCAGGTCTAGCTTTTTATTTGCCTGGAATAACCCTCTGACCTATATGGTAACTTGCCTCCACATCTACCAGACACACGAGGCTTGTCTTGCTTTCTTCTTGTAACTTTCCTACCCGGAGTTCCGTCCACCATGTATCATTTCAGTGGGCGCGATTCCCTGGACCGCTACAGAACTGGTACCATGGCACTGTGATCTATCCATCTCCTCATCCTCTCTCTTTCTCTTTTTCTCTCCCTCTCCTTCCTTCTTTCCTTGCAGCTGCGCTCTCCTTCTGCTCCCGCGTCCCGCTCTCTCCCTCTGCTCTGCCTCAGAGACATACATAACTCTCCCGTGAAATATATACAGTGTAAATATATAAAAAGCCGGCGTTTGCCTGCTGCTTATGTATTCATGAAATAGTAAATAAATTTTATGGGATAATGTGAAGGCTGCCAGGGAGCAGGAAGATGAAAACTAACCCTCTAATGAGACTCAGTGTCAGCTTAGCACACTCGGTATCGATCTGCCGGCTCCAGCTGAAGCCAGCATGGGGGGGTGGCTTTTCCACAGCACCAGCCCCGGGCTTCGCTGACATGACACTTTTATGTCATTTAGAGGGGGTCATAAACTAGCCAAGGCTGGACACGCATGGTGAGGGGGGAGCAGCATTGGGAAATCGGAGGCACTGGGGGTTGGGGTGGAACGGGGGAGTGAGATAGGGATGGGGAGTGGACATGGGAGAGGAGGAGGGTAAGTCACAGCGTGAGGGCTGAAGGGAGGGGAAATGGGGTTATTGCGGTGTGTGGGGCATGGAGGAGAAGGAGAACAGCCCCTGGGGTGCAGGGGCAGGGAAATCCCTTGTGTATGGGGAAGATAGGGTCAGACTCAATGGGATGTGGAGGTGAGAAAGCGCAGCGTGTAAGGTGGAGGGAGTTGGATCGCAGTGCAGGTGGATTGCAGTGAGTGGCACAGGGGTGGGGGGTTGCAGTGGGTGGGGAGGGAGTGATGCCAGCATGGGGGATACAAGGGGATCAGGGCGAGGGCATCCAAAGAGCGGAGAGCAGCCCAGTGCAGGGTGTGGTATGGGGGCAGACGGCACTAACTGAGGGCAAGTTCTAGGCTCCACGTTTTCTAGCTGTCTCCCTGTCCAGTCTTCCAGGCCTCTCCTTGCATGTGCGGGGGCCTGCTGAGCAGCTCGGCCGGCCGTGAGGCTGCCTGGGTAGTGACTGGCAAAAAAGGGGGGCTCCAGGTTCCTCCTTGCCCTGGCTCTGAGGGGTCACTTCGGATGCTGGCGGCTCCGTTGGTGACAGGCCAGCCTCGCTTTGCCCTTCGGCACAGGACGGGCCGTGAAAGGGTTAAGCAGCGAGCTGGTTTGCGCCGGTGCCTGCTGCCTGCAACCGGCCTCTCTGCTGCCAAGAGAACAGCCCAGACCGTGCGGCTGGCTCGGCGATGGCCTGCAATTTCCCCACGCAGCAGTGTGTGGAATTGCACAGGCAGGGAGGGAGGCGGGCGGAACGCTGCCCCCGGCCGCCCTCCTGCTGGCACCTGCTGAGGGGGCAGCCATTATGTTCTGCAAAGCACTTCCCTCTGCTCCCTTAATCCTCTGCTCCGGGACCCGAACCCCGCGGGGAGCGGCAGCCTGCGGGTCAGAGGAGCCTTGGCAAAGAACCGACCCCGGGGGAATTAATAGGACAACAGGAAGCGTCTTTGCCACTTGGAAGAAGTAACAAGCTCTATCGCTAGCATCCTCCCAGCACAATAGTCTTTCAGCTACACCTCCGCGAGCCTCCCCGCTCTGCCTTGGTTTGCATCCACACCTTTCCTTCGGGGTCTGACGGGCAGGAGAATCCTCACCAGATGTGCCCGGCAGGCGGGGGGCGAGGTCATCGCTCAGGGAGCTGTGGGGAATCTATTTCCAAAGAACAGCAGATTTCCCAGTCCTTGTGGTGTTCCCAGTCCAGTCCCTGCGGGGCCCTGGCAGCACCTGGTATAATCAAGGTTGCGTTAGGACTATCGTTAGAAACAGACCCCCCCTTTTATTATGACAGTAGTTACTACAGCTAAGGTTTTGGGTGCCCATTCCCCATTAAAACGGAAAGGAATCGGACATCAAGTCAAACTCTGTTATATGCCACAATAATGCCCTATTGTGCCAGGCACTGAAGAAATGTTAGGCCCAGATCCTCAAAGGTTTTTTGGAGCCTAACTCCCAGTCATTCCAATGGGCGTTAAAGCACCTTTGAGTCCCAGCCCCAAAGAGCTTCCAGATGACAGACAGAGGTTTGAACAGGTGGCAAACTGAAGCACAGAGCGGTTAAGTGACTTGCCCAAAGCTATGCAGTAATTCTGTGGCAGAGCCGGGCATTGTACCCTGATCTCCTGGATCCCACACCAAGGCCTTAACCACAAAATCATCCTTTGCTCTTCCCTTTTTTTATAATGTTCTGAAAAATTCTCCTCTGCTGCTGAAATTTCCCCTGCTCGGACTTTGCCTGAAGGAGGAATTTGGGGGAAGGGGGCGGTGAAAGTATTGTTAAGATTCCTTCAGCCATTTTTGAGCTATGCAAGAGTGAGAAAAACAAATCAGCATCCCCTTCCTATTGCAAGACTATTTGAAGATGCTTTATTTGCTGGTCTCTAGCTCAAAAATGGCTGAAATGATTAAAAAAGGGTAATTTGGGGAATCCCCAGACCTTGGTTATTTTACTTTTCCCATGTATAGTTCTATCTATCTGACCATCGCTAACTGCTTCAAGAACGTACAATCATTAAACCTCACAACCACCACGTGAATTAGGTCAGTATTATCACCTTATCGTACAGTTCGGGAAACCGGCACACAAGGAGGTGAAGGAGCCTTCTGCCACAGTCTGGCAGAGCTGGGAAAAGGACCCAGGAGTCCCAATTTCATTCATGGAATCTATTCAGAAGGCACCTATTGTCATGTGTCTGAATGCAACGTACAAACAGATACAAAACTTTAAAAATATTATGGCAGAAGGACCGAACCGACAACTAAAATACCCAGCCAGACTGCATAAAATGTGGCATAAGAGCAGACTCAGTAGAAGAGCAGATCATATGTTTTCCAAAGGAACAGATTTCCACTGGAAAATGTTGATTCCACAAAATTGAAAAGTTTTGCAGGAATGTATCAATTTCATCAACATTTTTGCAGAAAATGATTGAAACATTTCGTTTGGACTTTAATGTGCATAACATAATATATAAAAGTTGAAATGATCCAGACAAAACGAAACATTTCAATAAGGTCAAAATGAAACATTTTTGGAATATTTTCGTTCACAAAAAATTCGGAGATGTTAACATTTTGTCCCGACGCGGCTGAAATCAAATTTTGCAATCTCCGAATTTTCTACAGGAGGGGAATTCGACTGACTCTACTCAGTACGAAGGGCTCTCAACTCGTCCCCCTCCCCATCACCAAAAAAAAAAAAAGGAATCAGTTCTCCGTGAGTTAAGAGAAAGATCAGGCTCACTGATTCCTTAGAGCAGAGGTGGGACGGGGCGGGGCGGGGTGGGGGAGAAGGCAAATGGCCTTATCAGCAACTACAGTACCACTGCCTGGGAACGACTCCTTGGATTGTTCTCCAGCAACTTCAGTCTTTCTAAGTGGGTTCTTGCACATGTCTGTGAGGAATTAAATCACAGCCCTACATGTCCAACTGAGGTCAGGCCCCATGTTGCAAGGTGCTGTACATACACAGTGGAAGCTACAGTCCCTGCCACAGAGAGCTTGCAGTGTAAGTAGACAAAGGGTGAGAGCAATACGGAGTGGTTTGCCCAAACTCACATACCAAGTCAGTAACAGAGCCAGGACTAAAACCCCACTTTTCCAGTGCCTCATGCTGGCCCACAAAGAGCAGCCCCTAGGGAAAGTGGTTGCTGCAAAAAAATAGGTTGGGAGGTGTGCTGGGGTGTCTACATTTCACACTGGTTAAGCATGGGTTAACAGGACCCTGAGCCCAATTAGGCCACTGGCTGGAAGGGTGTTAGGCATAATTGATGTTCACAGAAGCTTGGGAGGAGCTGGGTCTTTGTAAAGGAAGGAGCACTGGGCAGTGAAAGAGGCTAGGGAGGAGACCCAGGACGGGGGCAGCTGGGAGTTTTTTCTCTTGGGCTAAAGCCAGGACCAGAGGATCCTAAGACAGAAAGAAGCCTACAGGCAGCGAAGCCTGGGGCCAGAGGTGAGTTGTCCTGGCTGGAGGGAGCCAGAGGCAGTGGTGGCAAAGCCGAAGGGGCATTTGGACTGAACAACTGTGAGTGGTTGCAGGGAGAGAGGGACGAACTCTGCAATGGCTCCCTGGGTGGCAGAGAGTGAAGAGACCTGTGGGGAGCAGGAAGTACTCTGGTGGGGTGAGGGGGAAGCCTGTGGAGGTGGGGCAGGAAGATAGGGGCAAGCCCTGTGACGAACCTTGACACAAGGGTAGGAGCCATGCCTCTGGGGAGGAGCCCTTGGGGGTGCTGAGAAAAGGGCTGGGCATAAGGCCTGAAGAAAGGCTAATGGTAGGAAAGAGTCCAGGGAGGCAGCAGTGAAGTATCTGCTGGAACAGCACTGAGTGTTCATCCTATGGTCTCTGGCCTGGCGTAGAGGGAGGGTCTGGGTTCCCCTACCAGCCACTGGGCAGATGTCACGAAGCCCCTTGACATCAGGAGACAAGGTTGATTTAAAACCCTGAGAGCGGGGTGAAGGGCCACAGGGCTGAGGCCGGGTGGAAGGACTGTGAATTCTCTGTTGGACTCTGTCCCCGTGGAAGGGGTAGAACTAAGATATGACCTTGTCAGAGCAGACCACCATGGGACTGGTACGACCATCCGCAGGGGCTGCTAAAGACCTGCTATGCCATGCCCTGCCATGAGGGGGTGCTCCAGCACTGAGTCAACTCTTCTACAGAAAGTGGGATTGATCACTTGTATATTATTATGGATAGTGGAGATATTTAGCATTTGACAGAAACCTTCAACTCAGGATCACAAATTGCTGTGTGACATTAGTTAATTTTAAACCCTAAAAGATCCCTGTGCGGTAGGGAAGGGATTTATGGACACTACCCCACCCACAACTGAAATGCAGCCCACTCTGGAGTGAAACACAGCACCCATTGAACAGCAACATGACACAACAGTTTAGGTCTGGCACTAAACACACACTTTTATGATGCCCCGTGGCTGGACTCCGAATCACCCTCCAAAACAATAGGTGATGTTGGTTTCTTTTATCCAGTCTTTGCTCACTGTCTATGCAATATAGAGGGAGACCCCTTTGCTTATTCTGCCAATGAAGTGCAGCCATTTCGGAGGTGGAGCACAAAAGCTGTTTGCCTACAACAACATTGCCTAACAATTTAACACCCAATTTTTTTTTTCAAAAATTCTCCCTATTAAAAATACTGCTGTGGTATATTTCAAACTAGATATTCCTTGCTCCTGGGAGTCTATTCCTCAGGGACTATGACTAAGCCCCTGGCCTGGGGCCAGATGCATCCCTTCATCCAGCTATCCAATGGACAGCAAGCGCTGGACTCCCCTACTATTTCATCTTCAGGACACTATCTGCTGTGTCAGGTCTCTTCAAGGGGGTGGAGGCTGGTGGGGGGGTCTGCTACCTATTAGTGGGCTGTTTGGCTGTTTTAATGCAGTTACACTTAGGTTCCAATTATGAATCGTTAATAAATCATGGGTAGATTATGTTTTTAATGAATCGATTGCTTGCAACCATAGCTCATAAGCATCTAAAGCACCTTCTACTTATGAGAGAGGAAGGCTTGTCCAGTGGTTAGGGCATGGATTTGGGAGACCTGGCTTCAAATCCCTGCTCAGGCTTCCAGTGTGCTCTTACACAAGTGTCTTTGTGTGTGCAAGGGAGTTACTGGTGTTTCCCTGCATCACAGGGTGGTGTGTGGATAAATACAGGAAAGATGCTGAAGCAATTGGGCCCAGATACTACAGTAAAGGACCATGTGTCTGCAGACAGATGTGCTTAACAGTCTCTAGTGCATATTAATCATGCTTATAATATTCCATATTAATTCTATTATAAACTCTTTATAAATGGAACCTTAATATAATGTATGGCCTGAATGCTGAAGTGCACCCAGATACCGTGGGGATGGGCACCGGGAGAGACATGCAATAAAGAGAGTTATCTGATGTCAAGGGGAGTTAGACCTGTGTAACAGAGGGCAGAATTAGGCCCTTGGTCTGTTTTCCTGTTTGAGTCCTTGCCTGTGTGCCCCTTCCATGGAGGGGCTCTCGTACACAAGCTTCTCCATGATGCAAACCCAATCCTGTCCCAATGCCAAACTCAGCCGTGGGGCAGCTTCCTCTTGGTGCTCTCCATCCTGCAGAGGTGCTGAGCACCCTACCAAAGCCAGCAGGGGCAGAGGAGATGCAGCACTTAACAGGCAGGTGCTTGGGGCGGCCACTCGGGAGAGGGGTGGCATGTCCAGGTATTCGGCGGCAATTCGGCGGAGGGTCCCTCACTCCCGCTCGGAGCGAAGGACCTCCCACCGAATTGCCGCCGCAGATCGCGATCGTGGCTTTTTTGGGGTTTTGGGGGTTTTTTTGGTTTTTGGCTGCCTGGGGCGGCAAAAACCCTGGAGCCGGCGCTGGCAGCACCTCACAGGCCTGGGCCCTTTCTTCGTTGCAGAGAAAGCTGATTGCGTGGTGAGGTGGTGCCTGGGCTGCGTTTGGCTCCTTGCCTTCCTCCATTCCCTCCTCCTCTTCCGTTTGCATCCTCCTTACTTCTGCCCTTTGGACTCCCTGCACAGCCCGGTCCTGAGGGTTAGCAGGTCGCGCCCGTCCTTGGACTCCTCTCAACTGAGAGGCGAATGGCTGGACATACCAGGCAGGGGTAGGGATGGTGACACAGAGACAGCTGTGGAATAAAACAATAGGTGCTTTGCAGCCACTCCTTTCAATGCTGTTAAATAACCTTCAGCAGAGCTGCCTTGGCTACTTCCAAACCTAACACACATTCTTGTCTCCTCTCTCCCTGTCCCCCTCCTCCCCCCCTCTTTTTTTTTTTTATGTAGGGAATGAGATGGAGAAGTAAAAATTATTAACCCCAGGGTCAGCTCTGGCTGCCTCATTCCTCTCTCTAGCTTCAAGCACTTTCTCCCTCATCTGTTTTACAGACACTGATGTTCAGCTCAACACATTTGCATACGCTTATTGCATTTATTTTAGTCTTTATCTATTTATTTATTTTTAAAGAGACAGGGTCTCATTATTTTCCTCCAGCTTGTAGTTAAAAGCCTTCTTCCTGAGGCCTTTCTTTGTCGTTTTTTCCCTCCTTCATTTGTTATGTGTGGAGCAGGGAAGGGAATGTTTGTTAGCTTGTTTTCCAACCTCCCCCCCCGCCTCCCCCCAGTTTCACTTTTTCTTCCTGTGTATTTCACCTTGATTGTGTTGAGGTGTGTGCACACAAATACCATAGAGCCAATAAGACCATTAACGATGAAAGAATGTATAGTGTTGCAAACTCTTCTGGTTTTAGCAGGACTCTGAGATAACTAGTGTTTTCTAGACCAGGGGTTCTCAACCTTTTTCTTTCTGAGGCCCCCCCAACATGCTATAAAAATTCCATGGCCCACTTGTGCCACAACAACTGTTTTTCGGCATATAAAAGCCAGGGCCGGCATTAGGGGGTAGCAAGACGGGCACAGGGGGCCCCACGAAGCTAAGCTGCGCCGGTTTCGGATTCAGCCACTGGTGGTGGGGCGTGGGGCCTGGGCTTCAGACCCATATGGTGAGGCTTCATTTTCTGCCCTAGGCCCTAGAAAGCCTAATGCTGGCCCTGGTTGGCAGCCCCCCTGAAACCTGCTCACGGCCCTCAAGGGGGCCCTGGACCCCTGGTTGAGAACCACTGTTCTAGAAAACCCCAGCTTCTGAAGTCATGTGAATATGAGAAAAATCTCCACTTTCACTTTTGAAAAAGTAAGTTTTCTAGCCCCCAGAGCTGCAGAGAAAAGCTTGAACGTGTGACCTGAGTGCGCTCTAAAAGCTCAGAAACCAAAGGCAAAGGGGGGAATAAAACCAATCACTTTTTAAAAAAAATCCTGACTTAAGCTAGTCTCATGATACTGGGGGGAGGGCCCAGGCATGGTTTTGAAAGTTTGGGGATGGAAGTTCAAGATCGCCAACGTACAGAGAGTCTTTGATTTTAATCAGGAGAAGCACCCATGGTGATTCAGCCACAGTGAGACTCTGCAGTGCATCATGGGAGGTGTAGTCAGGCCAGGGCATAGGATCCATAGGAGAGAATGGGCGTATGGGGGACCCAGAACTACCGCCATGAGGCAGCGTGGTAGCTCAGGCAGATGCAAAGTTGAATATTGATCCAACCTGAAGCAAAGCATTTCGTTCACTCAGCATGAATTTATCAAGAGCAAATTGGGTCAAACCAACCCAATAACTTTCTTTGACAGGGTCACAAGGAAGTGGTAGATGTGGTATATCTTGACTTTAGTAAGGCTTTTGATACTGTCTCGCATGACCTTCTCATAAACAAACTAGGGAAATACAACCTAGATGGAGCTACTATAAGGTGGGTCCATAACTGGTTGGAAAACCATTCCCAGAGAGTAGTTATCAGTAGTTCACAGGCAAGCTGGAAGGGCATAACGAGTGGGGTCCCGCAGGGATCAGTTCTGGGTCCGGTTCTGTTCAATATCTTCATCGGTGATTTAGATAATGGCATAGAGAGTACACTTTGGACAATACCAAGCTGGGAGGGGTTGCAAGTGCTCTGGAAGATAGGATTAACATTCAAAATGATCTGAACAAACTGGAGAAATGGTCTGAAGTAAATAGGATGAAATTCAATAAGGACAAATGCAAAGTACTCCACTTAGGAAGGAACAATCAGTTGCACACATACAAAATGGGAAATGACTGCCTAGGTAGGAGTACTGCAGAAAGGGATCTGGGATCATGGTGGATCACAAGCTAAATATGAGTCAACAGTGTAGCACTGTTGCAAAAAAAGAGAACATCATCCTGGGCTGCATTAGCAGGAGTGTTGTAAGCAAAACACGAGAAGTAATTCTTCCGCTCTACTCTGCACTGATACGGCCTCAACTGGAGTATTGTGTCCAGTTCTGGGCGCCACATTTCAGGAAAGATGTGGACAAATTGGAGAAAGCCCAGAGAAGAGCAACAAAAATGATTCAAGGTCTAGAAAACATGAGCTATGAGGGAAGATTGGGGGGAAAAATGGGGTTTGTTTAGTCTGAAGAAGAGACAACTGAGAGGGGACATGATAGGGTGACCAGATGTCCTGATTTTATAGGGACAGTCCTGATTTGTGGGTCTTTTTCTTATATAGGCACCTATTACCCCTCACCCCCGTCCCGATTTTTCACATTTGCTGTCTGGTCACCCTAGGACATGATCACAGTTTTCGAGTACATAAAAGGTTGTTACAAGGAGACAGCATGGGGACTATGGTACTACTCAGAGTGAGAGTGTGGCATTTTCACCCTGAGCTGGAAGGTCTCTGGGGCAAGGACTCTCTCTGTGTATCTACAACACCTAGCGCAATGGGGCCCTGATTTCAGTAGAGGCTGCTAGGCAGCATTGGAAAATAAATAAGAGGGAGGATCACACACTTGGTAGCTCCTGTAGGCAGAGCTCAGTACACACACAAGGCCTCTTTGCATCCTCCATCCCCCTCTTTCAAGGGCTCCCTGCAAGTCCCCCCACCCCTCCCTATTGCCAGGGGCTCTGTGTTCCCATTACGCCTCCCACCCATGCCAGGAGCTCTGTGTGCACCCCCCACTTTCTCCCTTGTCAGGGGTCTTTGTGCTTCCCCATTTCCCCCTCCCTGCCTGTGATTTCTTTCTGCCTGCGAACCAAGGCCTTCAGGGTGGCAATATTTTAAACAGTCTGGGCAGAGCTGAGATGGGGTGGCATTATGCTGGGAGGTGTCAGTGTCTGACATCATCCAAATCTTTGATCTATAGACCATTACAGAGGCAGCTGGAGCTGTGACACTGCTAGCCAGAGACTAGGGCAGGGGTCGGCAACCTTTCAGAAGTGGTGTGCCGAGTCTTCATTTATTCACCCTAATTTAAGGTTTCGCGTGCCAGTAAGACATTTTAATGTTTTTAGAAGGGCTCTTTCTATAAGTCTATAATATAGAACTAAACTATTGTTGTATGTAAAGTAAATAAGGTTTTGAAAATGTTTAAGAAGCTTCATTTAAAATTAAATTAAAATGCAGAGCTCCCCGGACCGATGGCCAGGACCCGGGCAGTGTGAGTGCCACTGAAAATCAGCTCGTGCCATAGGTTGCCTACCCCTGGACTAGGGACTCTGGGTGCCCCCATGCCCCCCTTCCAGTGTTCTGACTTTTCACCAAATAAAAGTTCTGCCCATTGATGCCTAGAACATACCCTGAAATGCTGGGGTTGATCAGATGCAGCGCTCAGTGTCTATCATCTTACAGACAAGGGAAGCAGAGAAATTGAGTGTAAAGGTCAAGAAGAATGGGGAAGACAGTGCAAAGACGGGGGCAGGGGGCAGGCAAATGGGTGATCAGGCTGGTATCAGTGAGTGAGTGGAGGAAGCCGGGTCAGTGCAATGAGAGCAGCTAATTAGAGAGGGGTGGTGCGGAGAAGGGCTTTGAAAATGAAGGTCAGAAGCTTGAATTTGTCTTGGAAAAATCTGGCCTGAATGGATCTGCCTACTTCCCCAGAAGTGGTAATTGCTTTCACTTTAAATTGCACCGTTTCTCCCTGTTTTGTACCTGGTTACTTTCAGCCACGCTGGGAATCGGGACCGTTTGTTGGCTTCCCCACCTCGGTGGCCGGGGTTTCAGTACTGCCTGCGGCCGCAGTACAAAAAGTGCACCCAGCGGGAGGTGGGCAAAGGTGGCTGTGAGGCACCTCTGCAACTGTGGGATTCTGGGCTGCTCTGGCAGGAGAAACCAGCCCCCACTCAAAATTAGAGGTGCCTCGGGGGTGCTCCGATTTATGCCAGCCCTCCTGAGGGCTGTGGTTGGGCTTCTCTGTGGTGTCGAGCAGCCCAGAAACTTTGTGGCAGTGGGTGCAACAGAGATTCCCTGACAGGTCCCCCCATGTTTCCCCTCCCATCTCTGGCCTCATCCTCCCCTCTCCCCAGCACACTCCCTGAACTGATGCTTGCANTGAGAACCACTGTTCTAGAAAACCCCAGCTTCTGAAGTCATGTGAATATGAGAAAAATCTCCACTTTCACTTTTGAAAAAGTAAGTTTTCTAGCCCCCAGAGCTGCAGAGAAAAGCTTGAACGTGTGACCTGAGTGCGCTCTAAAAGCTCAGAAACCAAAGGCAAAGGGGGGAATAAAACCAATCACTTTTTAAAAAAAATCCTGACTTAAGCTAGTCTCATGATACTGGGGGGAGGGCCCAGGCATGGTTTTGAAAGTTTGGGGATGGAAGTTCAAGATCGCCAACGTACAGAGAGTCTTTGATTTTAATCAGGAGAAGCACCCATGGTGATTCAGCCACAGTGAGACTCTGCAGTGCATCATGGGAGGTGTAGTCAGGCCAGGGCATAGGATCCATAGGAGAGAATGGGCGTATGGGGGACCCAGAACTACCGCCATGAGGCAGCGTGGTAGCTCAGGCAGATGCAAAGTTGAATATTGATCCAACCTGAAGCAAAGCATTTCGTTCACTCAGCATGAATTTATCAAGAGCAAATTGGGTCAAACCAACCCAATAACTTTCTTTGACAGGGTCACAAGGAAGTGGTAGATGTGGTATATCTTGACTTTAGTAAGGCTTTTGATACTGTCTCGCATGACCTTCTCATAAACAAACTAGGGAAATACAACCTAGATGGAGCTACTATAAGGTGGGTCCATAACTGGTTGGAAAACCATTCCCAGAGAGTAGTTATCAGTAGTTCACAGGCAAGCTGGAAGGGCATAACGAGTGGGGTCCCGCAGGGATCAGTTCTGGGTCCGGTTCTGTTCAATATCTTCATCGGTGATTTAGATAATGGCATAGAGAGTACACTTTGGACAATACCAAGCTGGGAGGGGTTGCAAGTGCTCTGGAAGATAGGATTAACATTCAAAATGATCTGAACAAACTGGAGAAATGGTCTGAAGTAAATAGGATGAAATTCAATAAGGACAAATGCAAAGTACTCCACTTAGGAAGGAACAATCAGTTGCACACATACAAAATGGGAAATGACTGCCTAGGTAGGAGTACTGCAGAAAGGGATCTGGGATCATGGTGGATCACAAGCTAAATATGAGTCAACAGTGTAGCACTGTTGCAAAAAAAGAGAACATCATCCTGGGCTGCATTAGCAGGAGTGTTGTAAGCAAAACACGAGAAGTAATTCTTCCGCTCTACTCTGCACTGATACGGCCTCAACTGGAGTATTGTGTCCAGTTCTGGGCGCCACATTTCAGGAAAGATGTGGACAAATTGGAGAAAGCCCAGAGAAGAGCAACAAAAATGATTCAAGGTCTAGAAAACATGAGCTATGAGGGAAGATTGGGGGGAAAAATGGGGTTTGTTTAGTCTGAAGAAGAGACAACTGAGAGGGGACATGATAGGGTGACCAGATGTCCTGATTTTATAGGGACAGTCCTGATTTGTGGGTCTTTTTCTTATATAGGCACCTATTACCCCTCACCCCCGTCCCGATTTTTCACATTTGCTGTCTGGTCACCCTAGGACATGATCACAGTTTTCGAGTACATAAAAGGTTGTTACAAGGAGACAGCATGGGGACTATGGTACTACTCAGAGTGAGAGTGTGGCATTTTCACCCTGAGCTGGAAGGTCTCTGGGGCAAGGACTCTCTCTGTGTATCTACAACACCTAGTGCAATGGGGCCCTGATTTCAGTAGAGGCTGCTAGGCAGCATTGGAAAATAAATAAGAGGGAGGATCACACACTTGGTAGCTCCTGTAGGCAGAGCTCAGTACACACACAAGGCCTCTTTGCATCCTCCATCCCCCTCTTTCAAGGGCTCCCTGCAAGTCCCCCCACCCCTCCCTATTGCCAGGGGCTCTGTGTTCCCATTACGCCTCCCACCCATGCCAGGAGCTCTGTGTGCACCCCCCACTTTCTCCCTTGTCAGGGGTCTTTGTGCTTCCCCATTTCCCCCTCCCTGCCTGTGATTTCTTTCTGCCTGCGAACCAAGGCCTTCAGGGTGGCAATATTTTAAACAGTCTGGGCAGAGCTGAGATGGGGTGGCATTATGCTGGGAGGTGTCAGTGTCTGACATCATCCAAATCTTTGATCTATAGACCATTACAGAGGCAGCTGGAGCTGTGACACTGCTAGCCAGAGACTAGGGCAGGGGTCGGCAACCTTTCAGAAGTGGTGTGCCGAGTCTTCATTTATTCACCCTAATTTAAGGTTTCGCGTGCCAGTAATACATTTTAATGTTTTTAGAAGGGCTCTTTCTATAAGTCTATAATATAGAACTAAACTATTGTTGTATGTAAAGTAAATAAGGTTTTTAAAATGTTTAAGAAGCTTCATTTAAAATTAAATTAAAATGCAGAGCTCCCCGGACCGGTGGCCAGGACCCGGGCAGTGTGAGTGCCACTGAAAATCAGCTCGTGCCATAGGTTGCCTACCCCTGGACTAGGGACTCTGGGTGCCCCCATGCCCCCCTTCCAGTGTTCTGACTTTTCACCAAATAAAAGTTCTGCCCATTGATGCCTAGAACATACCCTGAAATGCTGGGGTTGATCAGATGCAGCGCTCAGTGTCTATCATCTTACAGACAAGGGAAGCAGAGAAATTGAGTGTAAAGGTCAAGAAGAATGGGGAAGACAGTGCAAAGACGGGGGCAGGGGGCAGGCAAATGGGTGATCAGGCTGGTATCAGTGAGTGAGTGGAGGAAGCCGGGTCAGTGCAATGAGAGCAGCTAATTAGAGAGGGGTGGTGCGGAGAAGGGCTTTGAAAATGAAGGTCAGAAGCTTGAATTTGTCTTGGAAAAATCTGGCCTGAATGGATCTGCCTACTTCCCCAGAAGTGGTAATTGCTTTCACTTTAAATTGCACCGTTTCTCCCTGTTTTGTACCTGGTTACTTTCAGCCACGCTGGGAATCGGGACCGTTTGTTGGCTTCCCCACCTCGGTGGCCGGGGTTTCAGTACTGCCTGCGGCCGCAGTACAAAAAGTGCACCCAGCGGGAGGTGGGCAAAGGTGGCTGTGAGGCACCTCTGCACCTGTGGGATTCTGGGCTGCTCTGGCAGGAGAAACCAGCCCCCACTCAAAATTGGGGGTGCCTCGGGGGTGCTCCGATTTATGCCAGCCCTCCTGAGGGCTGTGGTTGGGCTTCTCTGTGGTGTCGAGCAGCCCAGAAACTTTGTGGCAGTGGGTGCAACAGAGATTCCCTGACAGGTCCCCCCATGTTTCCCCTCCCATCTCTGGCCTCATCCTCCCCTCTCCCCAGCACACTCCCTGAACTGATGCTTGCAGGGCTGGCAGCACAGGGCCATTTATGGTGGGTTGACACTGCCTGCACTGGGGGGGGGGGGTGTTTCCCCCTGGGTCTTTTAAGTCACACTTCTGGCCCCATGTGCCCTTGGAGTAGTGTATAAAGGGGCACCAGGACAGGAGACAGAATCTATCCCCATGGAAGGAAACCACCGCTCTAGAGAGATGCTTGGGCCACCCCTTTAGCTACACCTCTTCATACCCCAGCTCTCTTGGCTGGGTCTCTGTTAGGGACTGAAAGCTGTGCTGGGAGCAGGACAGGTATGAGTGGACAGGTTGAGTAAGATCCTGGGGGTATCCCCTCTGGATTTCTGACCAGAATTTAAGAATAACTCAAGAGACTGCCCTGATAATCCATCCCAGGCTTTCCATGAAGCCAAGTGCATGCTGAAGGTCTGGTGACTACCTGTACCTGATCAGTGGGGGCATGGTCAGGAAAGTTTTGCACCTCGTTATGGGGTCTCAGTGCCTTGATGCAAGAAATTCCCCTGAGACATTGAAGGTGTTAATTTAGATTTGACTCCTTTCATAAAGATGGTGCACATGGCAACAGCTGCTTGCAAAATAATGGGACACTTCCCTTTTATTTCTCCGGGGCGTCCATTACGGTGCGACACTGACGTGATCCGGGATTGCAGCGTAACTACAGAGTCACTGGCAATTACTTTATTCGGGCCCTGTACAAAGAAGCGTGAGGGGCTCAATTAGCTAGCACAAAACTACTGTGCTTCTCTTTCCTGGACCAGAGGAGACCATCGCAGTTCTGACGACTGTGGGAGAGCAAAATAATGGGGTGCGGGTTTCCAGGAGACACCAAACTCGTTATAAATGTGGTGCAAGGTTTTTTTTCTTTTCCAGAATGGCTGGAATTATCCGTATACAAAAAGCTTATTTCTTAACATGTGTCATTCCGAGGCCCTTTTCACTGCGTCTTTGTTGTTGTTAAAACCTTGATGACAAGGTTGTCTTTGGCAGAAAAAAATCAGTCACTTTGTTAAATTCCTCCTTGCCTGGAAAACAAAAGCCATAGAGCTGGCAGTCTGAGCACCTCATATCCAGCCTTAGTAATACTGGAGTCAGTTTAAATGCCACTTCCCTAAAATAGCCTCCCTCTTACATCAACAACTGGCGCTGCATCTGGTTGAGCCCCTACTGAGGGCTGAGTTACTAAACAAAACTGGCATGTTTAGGCTCTGTGGTGTATTTATTGATGTGGAAGGGAGGAGGGGGTTGAGATTCAGAGAAGGAAATCAATGCAAAGATAGGGGGTTTTTTAAAGAAAAAGTGAGCCTCAGCGAATACAGACAGACTCCCAAGCGGAAGAGCCAGGCTGTAGGATGGCTACCCACAGAGAAAAGTTTTCTCTTTACGTGGTGCTCCTTAAAAATGACACTGCTGTTCGGGCAAAACGCACACAGCCAAATTAAAATGGCCCCACTATTAGGGCCATGTTCATGGACATAATTTTTCATATTTTTCCTCTCTCAATTTCAGTGACTTTTTTTTTTTTTTTGCATGTCCAAGTGAATCTTAGCTAACATTCACAGCCCCTGCTCTGTGTTAAAATCCCAAACTCCTCCCTAGCGCTCTCCCAGAGATGGACGGAAGCAAAACCCTACATCCCAACCAGCTCAGACCCATCTTTGCTTTTTTGGAGGACTGGAATAAAAAACCCTCTAGCTGAATTCAGAGCTGGCAAGAACGGCCTGGTTCCTAGGATCCTTGTCTGTCGGGAACAGCACAGGTTAGGTTTTTGATTCGGGTCCAGATCTTCAAAGGTATCTTGGTGCCTACCTCTCATTGATTTAAATGGCAGCTCGATCCTGAAATATTTTGAGGATCTGGTCCTTCATAGCTCTGGAATCAGTTTGCTTTGCTGAAGTTTTTCTCTCTGTGAATTTCATGCTGGTGAAAGGATGAGGTCTCTTCCAACCCTAATCTTCTATGATGGCCATCCTAAAGGCTGCTCAGTCATTCCCAGAAGAGGGATGTCACCACAAGCATCCTGACTTTGCTACACCAACGTGCTTCAATTTTGGTTTTGAGGGATCATCTCCAGGCATGAGAAAGGAGCCCTGTCTCTGAGCCTCCTCAGTCACTTACCTACTTCCCTGTTGATGACAATGACCTGGAACCCATGTCCTAGCTGAGGCCCTGAAACATGTTTATGGAACTCACCGTGGTTGCTAATGCAAAGGTGCTAGCCTGAGACTCGGAAGACTGGGGTGTGAGTCCCTGCTCTGTCGCACACCCCTTGTGTGACCACAGGCAAGTCTCTCTGTGCCTCCGTTCCCCATCTGTAAAATAGCCCTGCCCTATTAGCCATATCTCTCAGGGGTGTTGTGAGGAGCAGTGTGTTACCGGTTGTGAAGTGCCTCAGGTACTATGGTAATGGGGTCATAGAAGTACTTAGGATAGACGCATTTCCATCTTGGCATGGCTGAGACCTCACTCAGGACTAATCCATATAGCAAGAAAGTAAAGGCAGCATTTACATTTCAGCATGAAGGGGGGGACCAGGGACGGGGGTCCTTGGAAGGCCGGGGCATTAGGTGGATGTTAATGTTTCTGTCCTTTCTGCGACAACAGGGAGACTACAACAGCGCCCCCTGTGGCTAGAATCCGGCTCCTATTGCTCTCCCTCAGTTGGGCAGCACGCTGATTAAA
Source organism: Platysternon megacephalum (assembly GCA_003942145.1). NCBI lineage: Eukaryota > Metazoa > Chordata > Testudines > Platysternidae > Platysternon > Platysternon megacephalum. The sequence continues at coordinate 954,417 of QXTE01000130.1, read as the reverse complement.
TTATCTCAGTTTGTCCTTTTTTAAATGGATGTCTTTTCTTAAGTACTGATTTACCACAATTAAGTCTCTCCCCCCCAAAAAAGAATTAAATTAAATGTATTCCGTCGTAGGCTTGGCATTTCCAGGAATTGCTTGCAGAGCTTCAGAATGGTCCAAGATGCTATTAGAAGCAAAAGGGGAAGAATGAAAGGAAATGAATTGTGGGTGAGGAGGGGAAATTCGTAGCTCCGCTGATAAACCATGATAAATAATTATGAGTTATTAATTTTAAATTACATCTTTAATGCATTGCATGATTTTAATTCCCACTACACTATTAATATAGGGACTCTGGATTTGATTAATTTAAAGCAGAACGGAAAGGTGCCAATTAAGGGGACTGTCTGGGACCTTTCAGGTGTCGATAGCTCTCAGAGGCGATTTCCCTGGGCGGAGGAAAGGGCCTGGAGAAGTGGGGTGCTCGCTGGTAGCCAAGTGCCACAAGGCAGGTGAACCCTTTGAGGCCAAGTCGGCTTTGTTTCTGAGATTTACCCGATACATCACCGAGCTCATCGTGTACTCAGCTTAGTGCGAACAGATCATAGGCCAGGAGGATTCAGAGTCGGAAGCCAGAGGGTTAATCAGTGAACTCACTTAATTATTTTACCATGTAGCCCTGTGCTGACTCCAAACCGATTGCTGGTATTCTGGTCACAGCTGGAGCCCGAAGCACCCATTGTGTGAGGCTTTGTACACCTAGCCGGAGAGAGCCCCTGCCTCAAAGAGCTTACAATTAAAGGAGCCAACCGGTGCTCAGTTCTCATTGAGATGAGCAGGGACATACCAAAACGAAACCGTGCTCCCCAGCGGGCCCAGCAAGGGCTGGGACCCCCCATCTCCTGGCTCTCGGGCCACTGCCCTACGTGCTGGGCCGTACTGATTCTGGTGCAGGTGGGTGCTCTGCCTTTACACGGGAGGCTGACTTTCCCCCTCCCCCGCCAGGCAATAAGGAGCACGGGGCTGATAGGCAGAGTCCAGTGGTTCTGCTTTGAGCCAGGCTGAATATGAAGCTTGGGAAAAGACCCCGTAGTGGGATAGGGGGAAGGGGTGGTGGTTAAATTATTGAGGTTTTCCCTACTTATTCCAGTTTTCTCTGAGCCAAATCCTGAAACACCTGCTGCTTTCTACTCTGGCGGTGGGGAGGTGACTTCCACTGATGGCAATGCTATCCCCTAGCCAGGGCCGGCTTTAGGCCGATTCCCCAGAATCNCCAGTTTTCTCTGAGCCAAATCCTGAAACACCTGCTGCTTTCTACTCTGGCGGTGGGGAGGGGACTTCCACTGATGGCAATGCTATCCCCTAGCCAGGGCCGGCTTTAGGCCGATTCCCCCGATTCCCCAGAATCGGGCCCCGCGCCTAAGAGGACCCCACACCTAAGGCGCCTTTTAAATTTTTTTTACTCACCCGGCAGCGCTCCGTTCCAGGTCTTCGGCGGCATGGGGTCTGCTCCGGGTCTTCGGCGGCATTTTGGCGGTGGGGGGGTCCTTCAGTGCCGCAGAAGACCTGCAGCGGACCCCCCCACTGCCGAAGCCCCGGACCGCCGCCGGGTATTTGAATCGGGCCCCGCAGTTCATAAAGCCAGCCCTGCCCCTAGCTGAGACAGAAGTGAGTAGGGGCTTCAGAATTCTGCCCCATATCAACTGTGATTGCTAAGCTCCCAGCATTGATAAAGAACGTCATTTGTCTTGCTCTCAAACTAAAGAAGCTCCCCCACCATTGTCAAGATGTATTCAGAGACCAGCCAGGGCTGGAGATGGGCTGGCTCAGTGCTCTGAGGAGGTTCAGAGAATCCTTTTTCTAGATGCTGGGCTCATGTGTCTTGTTCACATGCTCGGGATCACACCGATCACCAGAATTAGCATTGGGAAGGAATTTCCCCCAGCTCAGATGGGGGTAGCGTTTTAGCTTTCTCTGCAGCATGGGGCAGGGATCACCACCTAGGATTATCTGGGTCTGTCCCACCCAATCAATTCCCTCAGACAGTGGTGGCACCTCAGTCCTTCCTGTTCTCCGCCTGTGGCACACAACAGTTGAGTCTCCCAAGGACTGAAATGCTTTAAGGAGGTAAGGTGGGGGAGGTAATATCTTCTATTAGACCAACTGGGGACCGACCCGACTCCAGCTACCCCGCCTACAATAATGGAAGGGGTCGGATTTAGCCATCTGAAGTGCTTTAGCTAGACTAAAGTCATTGGGCTCAAGGTAAAGGTATCCTGGTGAAATGTAAAGGGTTGTGATATCCAGGAGGTCAGACTGATCTAATGATCTGTCCTGGCTGTACACTCCGTGAAATTCAGTCATTGGCATTCCCTTTGGACCAGTCTGTCAGATGCTACACACACACCACTCCTGATGGACCAATCCGCTCTGATTTTTACATGCATATAGCCTAAGAGGAGCTGGAAGGTTCAGTAACTGAGTGGCCTGGCTCACCGACTAATATTATTCCCATAAGCGTTTTGTACTAAGTCCAGATTCACCAACCTAAAACCGCTCTTCATTTTCCAAAGCAGAAACCGTAAGCGCTGAAAGCCGCTAGGAGAACTTGTCCAGCCGTCAGTGTGACGCAGGTCCGAGTCACAAAACCCAGCTCTTCTCCCATTCCCCTGCTGGAGTTTAGCCACAGACTCGAAGCTGCTATAAGTTTGCTTTCGGAGTAAACTTCTCTAAGTGTGACAATCGCTTTAGCTTCCCAGCGAGGATTTACCAGGCTTCTGTTATCTCTCTGCAAGTCGGAGTTCTCCAAATGGGCATGAGAGAGCAGCCAGAGAGGTCAGCCAGTTAGGTTGCACAGTCGTTCAAAGCTCCGTTCCAAGAGGCATTAAAGACGGGATTATGTCTAAGAGGGTTAGGGAGGGAGGAGTGAAACAGGCTTGTCTTGCACAGAACCTGGGAGATAAGGCTGTGTTCTATAGGTGTGAACTCTCTGGTGTGCAAGCTGAGGCACTGATATTTTTGAGGAAGAAATTGGAAGGATAATACCACAGGCGGAGGGATCAAGTCGGAGTCTAAACTGCCTTCTTTCAGGCGATTGGGGGGTGGAGAGAGAGCATGTGCTCTCAAACTTTTTAACGTGAGTACCAATTGCACAATAAAACTTCTCCTTGTGCCGGACAGGCTCTAACCCATGGATATGGGTTCTCAGTCACAGAGCTAGCCCTCCAATCCAGTAGGGTTCTGTCGGTCATCTCTCTCGTGGGTTGTGGCAGAGTCTCCATCTTTGACCATTTTAAAATCAAGACTGGATCCCTTTCTAAAAGATCTGCGTTAGGAATTATGGTGGAAGTTCTCTGGCCTGTTTCACAGGAGGTCAGACTAGATGATCACAATGGTGCCTTCTGGCCGTGGAATCTGTGGCCATCACCAGACAGTCTGGACCTCTGTAGGCTACGCTTTATTTGTATGTATCATGGGAGGTTCTCAGCTCCATCAACTCTTCCTGAAGCCCTTAGGACCTGCAGCGGTTCTGTCTCCTCTGATCTAATTTAAGATGTTTATTGGGCACCATTCACTGCAGCATCTTGATGCCACAGCAATGAGCAAACCCATTTGGGTATAACAAAAACACTTGCCCTCTAGGACTGTTGTGTGGCCTAGTGCATCAGCCATGCTAGCCAGAGACACAGGTTCCATCCTCGGACTCTGCCACACTCTTACCAGGTGACCCCCACCCTTCCTTGTCTATTTAGTAGTAGGCACTGCACAGACACAGTCTATGGGACAACTAGGTGCTGCATTAATAATAATAATAATAATAAATCCCCTTCATCCAGAATTCAAGCCAAGCTGGTTTTGAAGTTCAGTTAAATGCAGGTAACTCTTTTGTTGCTTTTCACTTTCATAATACCACATATTGGAATAGACACGCTGAGATGTCACGTTTTTCTGCAACCCGCCTGGAAGCAGCAAAAATCTCCTCCGAGAGTCTGTTCCCTTGAGATTTCCAGCCTCATTTCACTGCCTCAGGAGGCCTGAGTAATTCAGAATCCCCACCCCCCCCTCCCCGCCCCACGACTTTTTGCAGGCTTATCCTAGCCCCACGTCCACAATGTTCCAGGTTTCACTGTAATTAACTGCCAGGCAATGACAGCAAATGTAGGGATGAACTCTGTTCTCAGTGAGTCTTCATTGAATGAACGGCAGCATCTGTAAGTACTAATAGAGAGTTCTTAGCCAGAAAATGTAAAGCCTGACCCAAACTTGCAAAGCTTCTCTTCTGTTAGCTATTATTTGTTACGGTAGCTCCTGCAGGCCCCAACCGAGATTATGGCCCCATTGTGCAAGGGGCTGCACAAACACATAGTGAGAGAGAGTCTCTGCCCTGAAGAGCTCACAAGCTACACAAGACACCATAGGAGGGATAAATTGAAGCACAGATTGTGGAATTACTTGCCTTAGGTCGTACAGCAGATCAGTGGCTGGGTTTATAAACCAGGTTTCCTGACGCCCATCCAGTGCCCTATCCACTAGACAACACTTCCACTGTGCCTTTAAAACTCCAAGAGTTTTGGCACCCTCTGTTGCGGCCATTTTGGTCTCAGAGTCCCTTCAGCCTGTTAGAGAGCAGTCACACACACCATGCTCTCTCTCACTGCGGGATTTTATTTTTTCCCCCTTATTCCAAACTAAAAGTAATTTGATGCTAAAAGAACATGTTGGCCTTTGTCTATGGAAACAGAATGATGCCCATCTCTAATCATCAGAGAACGGTAGCTGCTTAAGGCCCAGAGCAGTGTCAACGGTCCAATTTTCAGAACCAGGCAGTTGAATTTGGAGTCAAGTGGGCACTTTGGGGAACTGGTGAAAAGCCAAAATTTCAAACAGGGATGCCTAATGTTGGGCATCTACATCCATATTTAGACATTTTAAGCACCTTCAGTAAGAAGACTGAAATGGTTTAGTCAGATCCAAGTTATTGGGCTTGGTTCAGGGATCACTGGGTGAAATTAATGCCCTGTGCTATAGATCGGGCTAGGTTATCCAGGGTTCCCCTTTGGCCTTTAAATCAGCACTTAGATTCACAGATTTTGACACCTACCTTGGGCCATTCCATAACTAACTTTATACATCCAGGTTTGGAAAGTTGGCCAACCATTTCTGGGCAATTTTATATAGGATTCAGGTACATCATTCGTGTCTAATTCTGAAACCCAAGCTCCCTGAATGCCCACTCGCCTGTCGATCTAGGCTTTAATAAGGTTGTCCATCATTGGGATATCTGGGCACTGGTGTGTATTACAAGTCATCCCATCTTCCCCTAGGATCTGTCTGTGCCGTGCCATGCACACCCCCGGCATTCTAAAAATAATAAGGGACAAGAGCACAATAGCTAATGATGCAAATCAATTCCTTGGCCATGCCTGGAGCTGCGTTCAGGGTTAGCTGTTGGCTCTTCGGCAGCTGATCCCCTAAATAAAATAGATCTGGGTCTGGTTTCATTCCCGTGTTGAGAAGTATGTCTGTATCGCAAGGGGATGTGGAGCTCATTTTAATCCTGCTTGGTCTTTCTGCTGTGAATGCTGTACTCACTAAGGGCCCTAATCCAATGCCCATTAAAGTCAACGGGTAACTTTCCATGGACTTTCGCAGGAGTTGAATCTGACCTTAAGTAGCATTTCTGTTCAGATCCTTTCTGAACATTTCCCTGGGTGAAATCCTGGCTTTCAAAGTCAGTGGGAGTTTTGTCATTCACTTTAATGGGGGCCAGGATTTCATTCTCTATGTGAAGTATAATGCCAGCCCTTTCTTTTCATGGGGTTTTCCTATAGCTCCCCTCTCCTGCTTTCCCTTTATCTCCTTTCCACCAAAAGGAGGGAGGCTGCATAAACCTTATCCAAGCCCCACCCACCTTCCCTAAAATTGTTCATTTTGGGGGTTCATTGCAGAGGACAAGCCAAAAACTGACCATGAATCCAAATCCACATAGGCCCAGATCCTCAGCGGCCAGCTAATGTGATTCTGGTATCATTGGATCCAAACCCGAACCTTAAACTTGACTCAGGCTTCGACCTCCGGGTCAGTCAAATCTAATCAGCATGTTCATCCAAACACAGCCTGTTTGGTCGTCATGAATGCCCTCAGGGCAAGGACAGAAGGGAATAACAAAATAAGGTTTCTCCTCCTTTACCTGTGGGTGAGAAGGAACAAGGAGCATCTAATCCTTATCCCTAGAAGAGAGGCAGGGTCGTCCAATGGTTAGAGGGATACCCTGGGACCTGAGTTTGATTCCCTGATCTCCCCTAGACTAACAATTTTACGATTTTATCCTGCTACCCATCAGCACAGGATCTGAGCACCTTCCACATAAAATCTATAGCAATGGTGAAGATCCTAGAATCATAGAATATCAGGGTTGGAAGGGACCTCAGGAGGTCATCTAGTCCAACCCCCTGCACAAAGCAGGACCTAATCCCAACTAAATCATCCCAGCCAGGGCTTTGTCAAGCCTGACCTTAAAAACCTCTAAGGAAGGAGATTCCACCACCTCCCTAGGTAACCCATTCCAGTGCTTCACCACCCTCCTAGTGAAAAAGTTTTTCCTAATATCCAATCTAAACCTCCCCCACTGCAACTTGAGACCATTACTCCTTGTTCTGTCATCTGGTACCACTGAGAACAGTCTAGATCCATCCTCTTTGGAACCCCCTTTCAGGTAGTTGAAAGCAGCTATCAAATCCCCCCTCATTCTTCTCTTCTGCAGACTAAACAATCCCAGTTCCCTCAGCCTCTCCTCATAACTCATGTGCTCCAGCCCCCTAATCATTTTTGTTGCCCTCCGCTGGACTCTTTCCAATTTTTCCACATCCTTCTTGTAGTGTGGGGCCCAAAACTGGACACAGTACTCCAGGTGAGGCCTCACCAATGTCGAATAGAGGGGAACGATCACGTCCCTCGATCTGCTGGCAATGCCCCTACTTATACAGCCCAAAATGCCGTTAGCCTTCTTGGCAACAAGGGCACACTGTCGACTCATATCCAGCTTCTCGTCCACCGTAACCCCTAGGTCCTTTTCTGCAGAACTGCTGCCTAGCCACTCGGTCCCTAGTCTGTAACAGTGAATGGGATTCTTCCGTCCTAAGTGCAGGACTCTGCACTTGTCCTTGTTGAACCTCATCAGGTTTCTTTTGGCCCAATCCTCTAATTTGTCTAGGTCCCTCTGTATCCTATCCCTACCCTCCAGCGTATCTACCACTCCTCACAGTTTAGTGTCATCTGCAAATTTGCTGAGAGTGCAGTCCACGCCATCCTCCAGATCATTAATGAAGATATTGAACAAAACCGGCCCCAGGACCGACCCTTGGGGCACTCCGCTTGAAACCAGCTGCCAACTAGACATGGAGCCATTGATCACTACCCGTTGAACCCGACGATCTAGCCAGCTTTCTATCCACCTTATAGTCCATTCATCCAGCCCATACTTCGTTAACTTGCTGGCAAGAATACTATGGGAGACCGTATCAAAAGCTTTGCTAAAGTCAAGGAATAACACATCCACTGCTTTCCCCTCATCCACAGACCCAGTTATCTCCTCATAGAAGGCAATTAGGTTAGTCAGGCATGACTTGCCCTTGGTGAATCCATACTGACTGTTCCTGATCACTTTCCTCTCCTCTAAGTGCTTCAGAATTGATTCCTTGAGACTTCATGGAATCCTAGCAGACTTCATGGAATCTCTGGCACTTTTCCATTTGGGGATCAAAACTCTGATTGGAATAAGGCATTGGGGGTGGGGGGATAGAAGAGGATGTTGGTATTGTGAGCATCACTTATGGTGGTCGGTATCTCAAGGAGGACGGTTTTGCCAATCCAGATGTGCAAATCCAGATGTGACCATCCTAAAGATGGTCAGATCTGGATTTGTCTGATCTCCTCCGGAATATTGATCCACAGCTGGATCCCCTGCTTTTCACCCAAATCTCATGTGCTTTGGGCTTTGTGAGCTGCGTTGTCCTAGACCTTGTCTACATTACAGGTTATTTCGGTATAATTTGTCACTCAGGGGTGTGAATAATCCACATCCCTGAGCGGCGTAAATTACACAGACCTAAACTGAGACACTGAGACAGGAGTTATTAAACTGGCGGGAGAGCTCTCCCCCGTCGGCTTAGAACGTCTCCATCGGAAGTGCTACAGGGACACAGCTGGAAGTGCTGCCTTCTAGGGGTAGCCCTAGAGTTACGCAGCTGTCATAGGGGTTCTTGGACTGAAAATTGGTCTCTGATATTGCTGGGGTTTGATCCATTCATTGCTTTGAAAACTAGGCCTTAAAGCGGGCGTGCCACTTATACTGGGATTTTCAAAAACACTTAAGCAGTTTAGGCACCTAACTCTCATTGATTTTGATGGGGATTTACACACCTAACCTGCTTAGAATAGGGATAATAGTATCCAAAGGGGGCCCTGTGAAGATAAATATGTTAATGATGGTGTGTTGCTCATACTATGGAAACAGACAGAACCCTTATGCTCTGCCCCAGCCCAGCATAAACATTTTGTAGTTTCATCAGCAGATTTTGGTCCTCATTAGAATGGGGCAGCAGACAGAAGTTTTATTTCATGAAGAATTTTAAGACTGGGAAAACTTAATTTTAAGATTGTTCCCCATCAGAACGCAAACTGACCACTTGGAAATTCTGAAAAAAATTCATTGTCCAATTGAAACACTTCTTCATAATACAACACATTTTTGAAGAAAATTTAAAAAAAAGGCATTTTAAAAATGAAAAATCAAAACATTTCGTCCAAAGGGGATGTTCTAGCGTTACATGAGCTCTTCTTTTACCCTGGTTTTCTCACCAAATGAAATTCCAGCACAAAGAACCTGACCTGGGGAAGCGTTTTGATTTGGACAGAACTTCACATTCCAGCCGACTATGGTTTGGTCCATGTTTCTCTGACCAGCCATAGTCCTGACTGTGGCGAACTGGATTTGAAAGGTGTTCCACAGAGTTGTGAGTTCCCCATGCTTCTGATCCAAAGACTCTCCCATACCATTGACCTCTATTGACGCATGACTTGCACATCATGTAGACAGTTACCTGACATGAGATTGTTAGCCAAACAGGGCCCGTTTCCCCCCCGGAGCTTACCTAATTACACCAAGGAGGCACGGAGAGACAAGAAGACGGGTACCAACATCTTTATTTGATCGATCAGCTGAGCGGGTGTGCCCTCATCGGCTAATGCCAGAGAAGACACACACCTTACATGGCCGGACCGGCCCTTTTTATAACCAGTAACAAACAACTTTAGCCGCCATCCTTTTGTGTCATTGAGCTTGACCTATAGATAATAGGGCCTATAGGATACATATTTCATATTTGGGGAGGGGAATACAAAGAAACATCTGTTGCGGATACATTTATCATTTTGAAGGGAAAGACGAGATATAATCGTCGACCCTTGCACTAAATACCTTGGAGATATATGGGGAAATAGCAGCATTATGGTTATACGCCAAATGAGCCATTCAAGCTGATAAGCAAATAGCTGACATGGGTAAATACATGTCTTTAGTCCTATTGAGCTTTGTTCAGAGTTTTTCCTAACAAGATGAAACCCTAAAGTCTTGCATGAGTGCCCCCCATTGTGACGTGACCTTTTTTCACATGCCGCATGGAGAGAGGGACCCTTTTGCTGTTGGGGAAACCCCCTGCATTTATCCACTGGGATATTCTTGTGGGCTAACTAGCAGACAAAAGGGCAGTGGGCCATTAGCTGGAGAGGTCCATGGGGGTGCTATTGAAGGTGGCACAAAGGAATGGCACACAACATAGCAGTGGGGCCCTTCTGGAGCGTCTGGCTGTGTGAGAGAGACGGGGGTTGAATAACCAGACTGTCCTCCTTGTCCAACTCGCTTTTCGATTTCCCCGTTGCTGTGGGGCATGCGTGACAGCTGCACAGCTAAGAGGGCCTTAGCAGCTGCTTGTGCCATCTTGAAGGGGGCTGGTAAAACCTCAGTGGCTTCGGGAAGTATGGGCAGCCAGGCACGCTGCTCCCACCTTGCTGTGCAGATGGCACCAGGCCCTGCGGGGGTCTCCCCTCCCCTGCGCTGGCTCGGAGCAGAGGGACAGGCTGGCAGCTTGGAGTGAGCAAGAGAAGGGAGGCACTGCTGCAGCAAACAGCTGGCATCACCTGCTCTCCCTCTGAATGAGGGACCAGGGGAAAGGGGCCCCTGCTGGCATTGCAGAGAGACCAGGGCCCAGTCTGGCAAACAGGCGCTTCCCAGGCCCTGCGGGTGACCTGCGGATGACACTGCACGGCATCACCCATTCTCTGCTTTACCAGGCAGAAATAACCACGGCCCCTACCCTGCACGGTGCTGCTGAGCATCTCCGGTGAGCCACTGAGCGGCCACAGGCGGCCTCCCATTGAAGCCACCAGGAGCTGAAGGTTGCCTTCGTTCCCGGCTGACCCATCGAGCCGCCTTGCAGGTGGGCGTGGTGTTGCTAATGAGCTCTTACTTGATTTCTGCCCTTGCCCCCTCAGCCAGGGTATCCAGTCCAGATAGACCATGAGATGCTGAAAAGCCTCGCCCCCTTGTGGAGGGTCTCAGTTATTAACAGCAAAGTCCACAGAGAACATAAACAAAACTTTCACCCCAACATCTCAGCTGGGTGACCAGGCCAGTCTTAGTCCATCTGTCCCTCAGGCCAGTGCTCGCCTCTACCCAGCTCTTCTCTCAGTGCCGGTCTCTGCCCCCGCAACTAGGTCTTTTGCCCCTACCGGAGCAAGATCCTTCCCTGGGGAGGTCCATCCACTGTGACTGTTCTCCAGGGACAGCGGGTGATCCTTGCCAGGCCAGGCTTCCAGCCAGCATCTGGGGGACGCCTGGCTGAGACCAGGCCCTCTTGGATGCCTGCAAAGTGCAACCCTCTGTCTAGAAGTTTCCTCCCTCTAGGAGCCCCTCGGACAGACTCACCATTCTGGTGGATTCCCTGGAGCAGTCCCCCTTCGAGGCACCCTGCTCAGGCCTCTCCTGGGAGCTCCTCTCCACAGGCACTTCATGTCTCCCTTTGAAGTTCCCTCTAACTGAGCTTTATCAGGTCCAGGTGCTGGTTTACTAATCAGCCAGCTAGGGCAGTCAACGACCCCCAGGTGGGGCCTTCATAAGGCAGGCCTGGGCCCTGACTCCCCATAAAGGGCAGCTGCCTCTTGACAAAGGTGCTCAGCACCTCGCAGGATGTGGGCTCAGCTTGCAGGCTCTGTCTATGCTAGGGGTCTCCACCAATGTTGCTGCACCGTGGGTGTAACGCCCCCATGCAGAGGGGCTGCTCTGGGAGAAGACAAATTGCATCCATGCAATTTACTCTAGCACATGATCACATTAAGCCCTGCCGCTGCCAACTCTGCTATAGGCGGTTGCAGCATCAGTGATCTGCACGGCTGTATCTCCATTGAGTTCAAATTCCCCGAGTCTGGACAAGGCCCTGCTTACTTCTTACTCAAACAATATGCTCCTTTGACTCCACTGGGGCCCAATCCCCTAATGCCAATACTCAGCCTCCCTCAGGACTTGGCTTGGGGAATCTCGCTGCAGTTAGGAGGGAGTGGAGCCTGCAGGCAATGCTCTGTGTCGCTGTCTGGGATGTAGCCGGTAGAACTCTGTCCTCTATTCTGAGCCACCCCGACACAGCATGCAGAAGCCTTCCTTCTTTGTCCACTACAAGGTATAAGTTATAGAATCTCAGCCATGACGGGCTGGAAGGGACCATGAAGTCATCAAGTCCAGCGCCCTGCACTGAGGCAGGACCAAGTAAACCTAGACCATCCTTGACAGGTGTTTGTCCAGCCTGTTCTTAAAACCTCCCGATGATGGGATTCCACAACTTCCCTTGGTGACCTAGTGCAGAGCTTAACTATCCTTAGAGGTAGAAAGGTTATTCCTAATATCTAACCTCAATCTCCCTCAGTGCAGCTTTGGGGGGGGGAGAGATAGCTCAGTAGTTTGAGCATTGGCCTGTTAAACCCAGCATTGTGAGTTCAATCCTTAAAGGGGCCACTTAGGGATCTGGGACAAAAATCCGTCTGGGGAGTGGTCCTACTTTGAGCAGGGAGTTGGACAAGATCAGGGGTAGGCAACCTATGGCACACATGACAAAGGTGGCATGCAAGCTGATTGTCAGTGGCACTCACACTGCCTGGGTCCTGGCCACCAGTCCAGGGAGCTCTGCATTTTAATTTTAAATGAAGTTTCTTAAACATTTTAAAAACCTTTACTTTACATACAACAATAGTTTAGTTATATATTATAGACTTATAGAAAGAGACCTTCTAAAAACGTTACAATATATGACTGGCACGTGAAACCTTAAATTAGAGTGAATAAATGAAGACTCGGCACACCACTTCTGAAAGGTTGCTGACCCCTGGACTAGATGACCTCCTGAGGTCCCTTCCAACCCTAATATTCTATGATTAAGCCCCATTCTTCTTGTCCCACCTTCAGTGCACATGGAGAACAATTGATTTCCAGCCTCTTTATAACAGTCCTTCACATACTTGAAGACTTATCAGGTCCCCCTTCAGGTTTTCTCAACACTAAAGATGCCCCGTTGTTGTGGGTGTTTTTTAACCTTTCCTCGCGGGTCAGGTTCTCCAAAGTTCTTAGCACTTTTTGTTAGATTTAGGAAACCTGGCCTATGAGGAAAGGTTTAAACAAAAGTTGTGCCTAGGCTTGGCAGAGTTTGATTTCAATGGTTGGTTGTCAGTAAACGTCAGTTTCAGCTGACACACAGAAATCGATCGGGGCGGGGGGGGAAACATATCCATTGATATGTCAGCAAACGCAGCCCTCCCCCGCGCCTGCTGCCTGCAGGGACCCAGCGGGACCAGCCATGCGGCTGTGCAGGGCGCCCCCTACAGCCCCGCTGTCATGGCCCCACTCACAGCTGGGAGTTTGGGGCCATTCCCAGGTAGGAGCCATTCTGCAGTGGGGTGGCCTCCCCTGCGGCCGGTGGCTTGTCTTCCTCCTCACGGCATCAGCCAGGGGGTTCTCTGCTCCACTAGGCCAGGACTCTCCTGCACCTTGCACCTGGGAGTCTCAGGCCCCTTGGTCATGCAGGGAGCCCCTGGCAGCTGCATTGTCAGCGCTGCCCTAAACCCCCTTAACTTCCCCCATCTGTGAAAATGTAAATGAATTGGGGGGGAAATGCCTACAAATTGAATTCTGCCAAGCCTCGTTCTGTAGCAGTCCTTCCCTGTCATTGTATGTATCACAGAGCATTCCTCACAGCTCCACTATACTGCATTTACCATGGCATTGCAACTCCCAGTAGTTGATTTGGGGACTTGAACTGATTTTCAGGGCACCTTGAATCATTTCTTTAGAGGCCTGATTGAGGAAATTGGCACAGAATGCCCGCTTCGGTATTCCTTACTTGGTGCCATTTATTCCTCATCATGTTCTTTGTGCCCAGAATTGTCCCTGGTACCCACCCGTTTCCAGCCCTTTCTCGTACCTCTTCCTCCTGCCATTTGCATCCGGAGCGCTACTTCTGAGTGAGGTTCCTCAAATAGCATCTTCTCCAAGCAGAAACGGGATATTGCAGAGACCAGAGGCACTCTAGCCCCATGCCCCTCCCAGCAGGCTGTGCGGCCGAGAAGGAGGTAGCTGTAATGGGACTGGGGGATCTTACCAGTACTCTTTCCCCTGCAGAGTGCACTGGAATCGCAAACCAGGGAGAAGTTCTCCTAGCCTCTCCCGGCAAGTCATGGATCAGGGACGATCTAGCCACAGTGGCTGTCAGGAATCCCTAAAGCAATCACGGTAGGTGTTGAAGAGCTCACAGCTACCCCACCAGCCAATGCCACCTTGTGCTTGAATCCCAGGAGCACAACGTGGTGCTGGTGATTTAATAAGTGGAGTGTGTTTTAACTCACTCTCTCGTGAACCAGTGATGCCTCTGTGCAGCTGGAGGAGATGTGGTGGTCTTATCCGTTGTAGCCATCAGCAAAGAACCCTGGTACTTTTTACTAGAGAATATGTATGCTCCCGGTATTCAATTTTAGAGCATTACATTCTGCTTTCTTGAATTTCCCCTACTGTTTCAATTGGCTGCAATATATCCTTCCTTGTTTCTTCTTCTGATTTTCCATGTGATGTTACTTTGTGCTGTTAACCAGCTGCCACCTTTCACCCCAGAGGTGTGTGCATTTCACTAGTGAGCGACGCAGCTCCTATGTCGATTTGTGAGGTTTCCCGGGGTGCTGTAGAACTATAAATGTTATATTGTATGCTAGGACTGTATCACTCCATTTCCAGCAGGGGGCAGGATAGAGAAAGATGTCGGAGCACTGCCCATGGGGAAGCTGACAGCTACTCCCAAGCTAGCCAGAGTCGCTGCAGGAATCTCTTATGCTGTAAGTAAGAAACAAGGGAACATCATGCCAAGTTAGGAGAAAACCAATTCATCTTCCCTGACCTATTTTTGGACATGCTCGGAAGGGAAGAGAAGAAACTGTCTGTCAGGATCAAAGGAAATTATGCATGTTGAACTGACAACCGGTCTTTCTGTGAGTTCACACCATCAAGTGGCAGACTGGCACTGCTGTCTCTGTTAGATCCCCGATTTTTCCACTCGGCAGATCCCCTGGCAATGCTCACTAGCTGATGGAATCCTTCCAAAGCTGGAGTGGCTACCAGCGGTAGGAGAGAGACCCGAGAAGCCAGCTAAATAACATGGGCCTGCTCTGTTACTCCCTTCCTTCCCCTGGTAAGGATGCAGTGGATTGTAAAGGGGGTGGGGTGGGTATTCTAAGACCTGGCTCCTGGTGTAAATTAGAGCAGCCTTGGGGCTGCACTAACTTATGCTCCGCTTCTCATGGCCCTGATGGGGCCTGAGGAACAGAGAACAAACAGTTCAGTGTACTATGGCCATGCCCCCTACGCTGTGGGGTGGGAGCACAGCCTTTGGTAACCCTTATGCCAGCTCTACGCCTGCTGGAGAGGCCCTCTGCCCAGGAGGGATTCTAAGGGGCAGTTTTTACCCAATTTGAGGCCCCTTTATGCTTTCAGCGCAGTATATAGGGGCCTTAGTGTAGCCAAGACTCACGTGCTCTGGGGCAATTGAAAAAGAGGAAGCAGGAATGGACAGAAAACTGGGCTGAACTTTCACACACACACCCCCTCACCCAGAGAATCTGGATTCAGTTATGACTTGAGTCATAAGTGGAAAGGAATTTGGAGCTAAAGCCTGTCCTCATTTGTGCTTGGTCCAACCTCACTCTGGTTGTACTGGTGGAACTGAGACCAGAATTTGGCCCCTGGTAACCACTGGGCTTTTGTCTACCGTATACACACACGTATGTGCCCACGCACAAAGGATAGCAGGGAGTGTCTGAGGTCCGCATTGAGGTACGTTGGCAGAGCGGTGGGGCCGTGTACCCAGGAAAAATCCACCGCGTACTGTGAGTATGGGCAAAGCGTGGCTGTGGGGCTGGAATAGGAGCAGGTGCTGCAGCTCAGTGCTGAGATGCGCTGGCAGAGCGGTGTGGCCAGGAAGCCGCTTACATATCGTCTCCTCGCTGTATCACAGGCTCAGCATGGCCTCATGGGTTGGGCAACTGGTAATCAGGAAACCTGGGTTCTGGGGCTAGCGCTGATCTGTTATGTGACCCTAGGCAAGTTACTTTACTTCTGCTTCCTCTCTTTCCTTAGCTGATTTCATGTGCAAACTCTTTGGGGCAGGGGCTGTCTCTTGCTATGTGTCTGTACAATGCCTAGCACAATGGGGCCATGGAATAACACCTCTTCCTTACTGCCATGGGCGCTGAAATCATTGTGGAAGGAAGAGGGCGTCAAACCTGAATCCTCCCCCTGAGCTGTCATTTCTAGGTGTGTCTAAAGTTAATGATCAAATCCCTGAGTTCTTATCTAGCCCTTGCAGGGAGCTGGAGCCGCTTCTAACCAGATCGACTTCTAACCTTTGTGGGAAACCCTTGTCTAAGCACGTGGCTTTCGTTTTGTTGCCCGGAGCTCTGTCGCTCTCCGATTCACAGGGCAAGGTAGAGAAAAGCCATTCCGCAGAGCATGGAATTAAATCCAATCCACTGTCGCTAGACAGAGATTTCTTTACCCTCCTCCTAATACAACGCCGCCCTGGTCCCTGCGCTCCCAGTTTCAAGCATAAAAATGATACTTGACATGCGGTGCCGCCTCTTCTCAAAGCATGCCTGAGTTTTGGGTCCCCAGGCCGCTGAGGGGCAAGGAGTCTTCGTAGCCCCATTTTACAGATGGGGAAATGGAGGGGGAAAGCCAACACTTCCAAACTGGAGCGCCTACAGCTCGGCACCTAAACCCAGGGCCTGATTTTTCAGAGGTGCTGAGCACCTACCAGCTCCCATGTTGCAGGGATACTGGCTTTATTTTAGCACCTTGTTATCATGTGGCTGAAGCCAGGCTGGGCAAACGCTCAGTGCTTGATGCCCTGTTCTAATGTTTCCTAGACTGAATGGGCCGGATGGGAGCCTGGCAGTGTCTTTCCGCTCAAGGTTTTCCCAATGCACACACACAATGCTGCCTCCCCACCAGATCCCATCCCTAACCTGCAAGGAATGGTAAAGGTGTTCCCCCCCCGCCCCTCCGTTTGCTCAGGGTGTGTCTATGCTGCAAGGCTTGCTGAGTGCTGTCCCCCAGTCCCCCAGGCCATCCTCACACGGAACCCGGGAGGATGTGAGGATGTGTGCATTGAGCATGACAGTGCAAGCCCAGGTGCGGAGATGGGGTGAACCATGGGCTGCACTTTGAGCTGCACCCCTATCCACCCACTTTGCAGTCTGGAGCACAGGTACCTGAGCTCCTGTTTAGCTAGTCCTCCAAGGCCATCAATTCCTGGGGCCTGTCTGTCCCGGCCCATGTACCCACTCACCCCTTGGACTTTATCATGGTCCTGCCAAAAGACCCATCTCATCCCACCTCACCCAAAGCCCACAACCACCAGCAGCTGTGAGCTGGAGAGACTTCGGTCTCCAGGGATGGAAGGGGAATGAAGTCTCCTTGTCCCATTAATTTCCATCTGCTCCAAGCTTAACCCTGACATGGAGGAGATACCTTGGGGGCGAGGACAACTCTAATGGCTAAATTAATTCAGGCTTTGGGCTGTCTCTCGGCACTTTGCCAGCAGCACCTAGCCACAGCCCATATGGTGTCCACTCTGCTGTTCAATGGGACAATGTTCCCTTTTGGAGCTGCAGTGAACCTAGCGCCCATGAAAGGTGCGTAATGGACAGCCTGACATCCTCTGCTCTCTGCTGACTAGGTACAGCATGGAGAGCAGCAGCGCAAGCGTCCCTCGAGTCCCGCCTCCAATATGCCTTATTCTTGCATCGGGGGAGCCCATCTCGAGGGATAAGAGGGGAGCCCGTTCAGTCCTTGCCAACACGGGGCCCTGCGGTGGGGATGGCTTTTGTGAGTGGACGCTAGAGCTGGTCACAGTCTTTGAAAGTCATTGTAAGGCTCTTTTGGCTAAAAAAGGCAGTTGGACCATGTGATGGGGTGTCCACCCCACACAGGAGTGGAAGGGGCTAACGGAGGCCAGATGGGCCAATTAACCTAGTAGATTGGAGGCTTAGAAGAAAGCCCTAATTAGAGGAACAGGCTCACCTGTGCTGGAGCAAGCAGGGCCTCTATAAAGCCAGGTAGCTGGCTGCAGACAAAGGGAGCTGTTGCTGGGAAGGGCTGGGGCTGGGGCTGCGGCTGCTATTGGGCAGTTGCTCCCTGGGAAGAGGGGGGAGTGTTTAGGGGGCTGCTGCTGGGAAAGGCTGCAGGGAAGTAGGCTGCAGTCACACCCTGAGTGGAGGGAGTTGCAGGCAGGCAAACCTAGAGAGGGGGCAGCCAGATATGTAGGAAGAAGCCCAAGGGAACAGCAGCTAGAGGTAGGACTATACAGGGACTGTGGCTGCTTGTTGTAGGGTCCCTGGGGAGTGGCAAATGGCATTGGAGATACCATCCAGACAGCAGGTCTGGAAAGACTGCGAATACCCTGGAAGGGGAGGACTTTAGTGACCTGGCCAAGCCACAGGGAGGAAGCTGCAGACCCAGGAGTGAGTGGGGCAGGAGAGCAAGAAAAAATGGGAGAAGACCCCACCAGAGGGGGAGAGCAAGCGGGTAGAGCTAATCCCCAGGACAGCCAGCAGGAGGCGCAGTAAGCAGTGAAGGGCCCCCATGACAGAACAAAACTTTTGCAGAAAATGTTCATGTTGGCTGATATTTTCAGGGATGTCCTCAAAAACGTGGGAACTGATTTTTATAGATCTGAAAGAACTTTACAAAGGAGGTCACCATCATTGTCCCTATTTTACAAATGGGGAAACTGAGGCACGGGGAAGGAAATGACTCGCACCAGTCACCCAGCAAATCAACAGCAGAGCCAGGACTAGCACTCAGGTCTCCTGAGTCTCAATCCATGGTGCTCTATTCATTATGCCACACTTCCCTGCCTGGCCCTGAGGCTGAGACCCAGCAGCCCATTTCACAGACTGCTGAGCACTCCCCGGATTGTAATGAACTGCTGTTAATTAGTACCATGCACTCTTATTGGTGGCTCTGTGCCCTTGTAATTAGGCACCATTGCATGTATTAAAAAGCATAGCAGTGATCCATCAAGAGAATGAATGTACAGGCTGCTTTTCTCTAGCATCTGAGAACAACTGTTAATAGATTTATCACCTCAGCAACATTCCTGTGCGTGAGGGAAGTATTATTACCCCCATCTTATAAACGGGGAAACTGAGGCACGGATAAGTTAAGTAACATGCTCAAGGTGACACTGGAAGACTGTGTCAGCCAGCCCTGCTTAGACCCAGCCTATTGTTTTTTACTCACAAGACCATCTTTCCTCAGTGAAAGAACCAATTCTCCTCCCAGCCTCAAAGATCAAGAACTCCCGGTCCCCAGGTAGGAACCTGTTCCATAGAGCGTCTATCTACCTGCAGAGCCCCCATCACAAGCCCCGCTGTGCAGTTAGAAAATGTTGGTATTCCCATTCTACAGACTTGGGGAAACTGAGGCACGAAGAGGGCCACACAAGGCTACACAGGGAATGTGCAGCAGAGCAGGGTATAGAAGCCAGATCTCTTGTGTGCCTGCATCGTGCTTGAACCACACAAGTATCCTTCCTGGCTTGGTTTCTTGCAACAGACGCTCCATGTGCCAGCCAGTCTCCTGGGCTCAGCCAGTCTCCCGTGGAGGCCTATGGAAAACATCCCGTCCTGCGCCACTGCTGTTTGTTGGTATTTAAGGCATCGCTCCATTTCAGTGCTAGCCTGGGTGCTGTGCGTTTGTTTATCTAGCAACAGAAGGCGTCCTCAACGGGAAAAGCAACCTCTCCCCCCAGCCCTCCCCACGCACAGTTGCTCACACACCCTGCTTAATGCTGCGTGGCGAGAAGAGTCGTGTAATTATGAGACATAACCAAATAGAGAAGCCACAGAGCGTCATGCCCTCGGGTTACCTTCCGACGGAAGCCAGGCTCTGCTGCCAGGGAGCAAGGGGGCTGATGCGCTACATGGAGAGACCAGCCAAGTCAGGAATCTTAAAGGGACAGGATGGGTTTTGAAGCTTAATGATGAAGCCAAGGGACAAGTAGTTTCTAATTTCATTTGCATGGATCGTTCTGTGAGGCCTGGGATGCTCTTGGAGCCTGTAACTAGACTGGGCAGATTCCCTCCCCCTTCCTTATCCAACCTCCTCCGAAAAGGAAGTTGAAGCCCCAGTCTGACGTGGGGCGAGGGACTCCCTAGTGGTCCTGATTAGAGCTGGATGGGAATTCGTCGCTGAAACAGCTTTCCAATGAAAAATGCTGCTTTGGTCAAAGTCAGAACGTTTTTTAAAAAAACCTTGTAGATTTTTGAGGAAGTTTTGTTTGGAACAAACTCCTCCAATGAAACCTTTTGGGAATGTCGGAACAGCTCGTTGTGACGTTTTTGGAATGCAACACTTTAATTTTTTTTTATTCAAACTGGCTTTTTGAAACCAAATTCCTTTAATTGTTTTTAATAAAGTTTAAAAGATTGAACTCAAAACAAAACATTTTCATTTTATCCGAGTGAAACATTCTGACCGACCCGAACTGAAATGGATTTGGAATTTTGGGTTTGCAGGAAATTTTGGAATGTTTTGGTTTCATTCTGCTTCAGTCCAGTCCCTGCCCAGCTCTAGTGACAAGAGTCCTAAGCTGCTCTTAACATCCTTGGGGGCTGGGGACTTCTTCTGGGCTGTTCAGGGCCTGGCCGCATCAGGTCCTGAGCTGCTATTACTCTTCTTCTTCTTCCAAGCACTTTGCAGAATCACAGACACACCGGCCAAATTCTATCCGGACGACTCTTTCTTTCAGTGAGGTTAGAGCAGAATTTAGCCCTTCCAGAGCTGCTGGAAGATTTAGCTTTTTTTTTTTTTTTTTTTTTAATTTGTCCAAAATAAGACACCGAAAACTTCAATTTTTCCCATAACCCCAAACAGAAAAAATTGGTAAAACTGTTTTTGTATAAAATAATAATAATAATTCAGTTTTAGAAAACCAAAAACTTTCCCCAAAAGGGGGGGGGGGGAAAGAGATGTTTGATTTTTTTCATTAAAAAATCAGAAATGTTAACAATCATCCTTGAACATTTTCATCTCTTTTGAAAAGACTCTTTCGTCCAAGACCGATTTTGATGAGAATTTTAACCAGCTCTAAGCCCTACACTAAACATGGCTTGTTTTGCCCCTCTTCTGCGGTGCAACCCTTTCTGAACTGCTCTAGAAAGTCTCCTCGGAGGCACCGGCTAAAGGGGAAATACATGGCTGGGGAGGGGAGAATGCTGGTCTTTATAAATCCAGGGGCAAAGGATGCTTGTTTATAATCTGGTTCCAGGCGGATTGACATCGATCCCTCCTAAACAGGACTGCCTCTGATCTGCACAGATCTCTCCTTCTCCGGGGCTTACGAAAACATCCTATCCCATTGGCTAGTTAACGATTCGGAACCACCCCCCGTAGAAAAATAATTAGAGGGCGGTAGGTGAAACTACATAACACACTTAAACTGCTATGAAATTGGCCTTTCTTTGATTGGTACCCTCCGATAGGCAGCAAGACTCGCACTGGGCCAAATTCATCCCTGGTATAAGCCCGTTGATATCAACGAATTGCACGGAGGATGAGCTTGTCCCTGTATCTTTAATACTGTACATGTGCAGCGCAGAAACATACGCTCTGTATGGAAGATGTGTGTCCCCACTGGCTAAGAAGGGCACTAGTGGGAAAGCAAATGTGTCATGCGGCAAGGTAACCATGCAGTTTGGGGGGGTGGGGGGGTTAGATGTAGGAGCCAACAGAACCTTTCGACCAAGCATGTATTTTCATCAGACTCCTCAAACAGTTCCTTCCTGACCGTTATTTTCAGACAGCATTGACATAGTGCCATCAATATTCACACCTCTTCACAGAACATAAACCCTCCGGCCCAGCTCCACAGAGGTATTTAGGCCCCTAAAGCCCACTGAAATCAGGTGGATCCTTTGAGGCTCTGGGCCTCTGAGCTTGTTTCTCAGTGTCCCCCCACCCTGTGCAGTGATAGACACCAGTGGAACGTGAGTCCAGTGTGCGCTAGGTCAGAACAGTAATGATTGATGCTCACTTTGCAGGGGTGCAAATGATGGCACAAGCTGCGGGTCACACATGCTCTGCCCCAAAGACTTTCCACTCTAAATAGGTCTGGATTGAAGTCGCCTCCCTTAATGTTTGCAAGGGGCATGCACAGACAAGGAGCCCAGACAAACCCCTTTGCTGGGTGGTTCCATGCTGCATCGTGAGACGGGTAAAGCAGAGGGCGGGGAGGCATGCAGCTAGAGTGGCTTGCCCTCCTGCTGACTCCTTCTGCGTGGGTTACGTGGCATGCCGAGTGGAACTGGAGAAAGGAGGTCAGAAGGGCTGCTTGAAATTTTTCCCTCAAAGCCACTTTTCACCAGCAAATTGGGATGTTGACGTAACTACATTTTTCACGAAAAGTGCCCGCTTCCTGCAGGAAATTTTTATTTTTGGTGGAAAGCCCCAACTTCAAAACTTGCATTTGGAAAGGCTGCCACAGTGCCTCATGGGAATTGTAGTTCAGTTGCTTCATGTCTCCAGTCGCCTCTCTGGGCTGAACTCTCCAATCAGACTACATCTCCGATAATGCACTGTGGCCAGACATCCCCATGATCAACCACCGGAGTGAGTTTTCAGGAGCCACCTAGTTTTGTGTGGCACGAGGGGCTCAGGAATCCAAGCCAGGGCCACAAACTCTAGAGCCTTAGAGCTTGTCTACAGCTGAAACGTGACAGCAGGCCAGGTTCTCCCATCGCCGCAGTTCATCCACCACCCCGAGAGGCAGTAGCTAGATCGACGGAAGAATTCTTCCCTTGAAATAGCGTCATCTACACTGTGGCTCATGTCAGCTTAACTGTGTCTCTCCAGGGTGTGGATTTTTCACACCCCTGAGCAACAGAGCTGGGTCAACTTAACGTATAGACCTGGCCTTAGCATATAACGCCGGCCTCTCACCATGCTCAATAACGATCTCTTTCCCACAACTCTGTCTGCATCACTTACTGCTAACGAAACAGGTTGTGCATGATATCTTCTCCCCCTCCAAAATAACTATTTGACAATCTAAGGCCCTGCTGCCCTTCCCCCATTGTAGACATGTAGTTGCATCTGGAGCCTGCCATCTGGGAGGATGTAATATGTCCTAAAGTGAAGTGGGCAGAAATAGCAAAGAAATCCCATTAGCAATGTTGGAAAAACCAGTCTGCTGTTTTGTGTTTAAATTCATAGTTTGTTTAAAATGTAAACCCAGCCCTTGCTCTGGACATGAGCCTGAGGGCATGACGTTAGCAATATACAGTATTATCATTAATAGAGCATGTGTACAAATCCCTCCGCCAGCAGGGGGAGCAGCTAATTAATTGGCTTTGACAGCCTCAAAGAACAATAGAGTATTGCTCTTTTCTTTTATTGGCTGCGTCCTGAGTCCAGTATGGAATGAGCCAAGTTCCCGTGTTATGTCTGCATGTTCAGAGGCTGTCCAATTAACCAGCTCAGGGAATTAAGCGTGCACTGTGAGTTGCTGCTGGAGATGGCTGAATTGCTTGTTGCAAAAAACCAAAATTACCTGTTGGATTTAGCCCTTTCTTTCCTGTTTGCAAACGGTGGCGATGGCTATACACTTGGTCAGTGCTTTCAGCTATTGGATGGATAGTGTTTGATTCCATGGTGCACCCATCGGAGACGCAGTGCAAGGCGCAGCCAAGCAGGAGAAGGACACAGGTGGCCACATGTTGCTTCTGCATCCTCCAGATTCTGGGTTGCTTGAGGGGCTATAAAACCGCCCATGGTGTCAATTACATCCCCGGGGACTGCTCTTCCGGCTACCTGTGCTCAGCTGCCTAGGCAGGAATCCTTGTAGCACCACTGGCCTGTCCCTCTCCAGCGCCTAGCCCCAGCCTCGGGGTAACGTAAGGCAATGCCGTGCCTGCTCTGGGGAGATACACACAGACCCGTTGTGGCACATGAACGGAGGAGAGCAGAATCTGTTCCACTTGGTGCAAATACAGTTTGTGAATTAGGCTGCTGTGTTGGCTATTTATCTGCTGTTCACCCGGTGTGATTGGTCACCTAAGCCATATGGTGTTGCGTTTGTTCCCTGACCAGTGCCCTAAGCTTTGTAAACAGGAGGAGTTGCTATTGTTTTGCTGTTCTCTTACATTCTCTGAACATTCGCAGGTGCTCAGCAAACCCCTTGAGACCATGCAAAGGGCTTTCTAAAATGGCTCTGAGCGCCTTTCCGGTGGGGAGTGTGTCCTTCCCCTAGTACAGGGGTCAGCAACCTTTCAGAAGTGGTGTGCCGAGTCTTCATTTATTCACTCTAATTTAAGGTGTCGCGTGCCGGTAATACATTTTAAAGTTTGTAGAAGGTCTCTTTCTATAAGTCTATAATATATAACTAAACTCTTGTTGTATGTAAAGTAAATAAGGTTTTTAAAATGTTTAAGAAGCTTCATTTAAAATTAAATTAAAATGCAGAGCCCCCTGGACTGGTGGCCAGGACCCGGGCAGTGTGAGTGCCACTGAAAATCAGCTCGCATGCCGCCTTCGACATGCATGCCATAATTTGCCTACCCCTGTCCTAGTATGCACAATGCTTTCCCTCTGCACAAAGAGTCTTGCGCATGGAGTCTCACTCCCCCGAATGGCTGCGAATGAAAAGTGGCCGTGAACGCCAGCGCGAGGAACCAGCATGTCTTGTCTGCAGGGAGAGTTGTGGATACTCTGCTGCTTGTGGCTTTGTCTTCACGGCAACAAAAGATGTATTCGTGCGTCAAGCCAGCTCTCTTGATATAAAACACTAGTGGAGACAAAGCACAGGTAGTTTGACCCTGGTACCTATTTCAAGCTAAAGTTATACCCCGACCTGGGGTTTACCTCCACTAGCTACACTGAGCTAAACACTCCAGTGCCTTGTCTCTACTTTTAACATAACACCTATTGTTGTAGCAGTGACATAGCCTATGATCTCTACTCACAACTCCAATGATTCCTTAAGGGAGGCAGTTGGTGATGTATGTGGCAGAGCAATATCTTGCTGTATCTTTTCACATCTTTAAACCAGGCTCTAAATCCAGACCATGAGTATGAGTGTGGGGATCCAAGCCTGGATAGTTTGTGATTTCATAGCTATAGGGGAAAAAATCTTCCTTGCGATGGGTCATTTCTTCCCAGGGAGGCCCAGGGCTGCTCCAACAGCTCAGGGGTCGGGTGTATTGGCCACCCTGTTTGGGGTATGTGACTGGAGCAGAGAGGGGTGGTGCAGCCAGACTGAAGTACACCAGCAGAACTCAGCTGGTGCAGGATTGGGAAACACTGGGGCTGGAGGAGTCAGGATTGAGATGCATTGGCAGAGCTGGGGGGTGAAGGGTGCACAGTGCCCATCCCTCTTTCAAGAGGCCTGTACAAATCATCAGCCCGCTTGTCTAAACACTTGCAATTAGAACATTTTGCGTGTGAAGATAATACATCTCCCCATCCCATCAGTGACACTGTGAATCCTCTCGGCTCATTGCTGCCTGGGATACCATTGGGCAGGGTTATTTAATATCTTCCCCTTTGAGCCAGGTTCAAAGAACAACTTCCCAGCTTGCATTTTCCAAGGGCAGACTGTGCCATTGCCTGGATTTTGACAAAAGGGCAAAGATGCCTGGTTGATTTCTTTACCGAGACGCATTGGAGCTGGACACATCTCTACCAGCCAGCTGGGGTGCCACTAGAGTCCACGAGCTCTCGAGAGTCAGTGAGTAGGAATTTCACTTCGTCACCATGCTGCTGCCTTTGGATCTCAGGGTTTGAGTTCTAGGATGGGCCCATTTCTGAACCCAGAACTAAGACCTCTGTATTGGCCTCAACAAATCCCTCTCTGCAAATAGCTCGTCATTGTGCCTGTCACTGCCTGGCCTGCTGGCTCCCAGAGCTTTCCACTTAGAACCCGACACCTCCCAAGCACCAGATAGTCAGGCCTGCTAAAATACCCAGGGAGGGGTCTGGGTGCCCAGTGCAGCACCCCCTGGCTTGAAGTGGGGGTTTACAGATTGGTTCAATGCCTCTCAGCAGAAATTGTTCCAATGCCACTGGGGGGGCCCAGTTACCGGCGGTCGTCACTTCCATAGGGCTCAAAACACTGAGGGATGTGTTGGGTTTTTTTAGCTGCCCCCCTCCCCTCTCCGCTGTCAGGAGGAAGACATAGAGCAATCACAGCACTGTGCTGCAAATATTAATTATCTCCTAACTGCTCTCCAGGCAGCCATTAGATCTCAGCTCGCTGACAGCTGTTCTCGCAACCCTACCCAAGGAATCCACGGCGTAGGAGGGGAAATGGAGGGGGGGTGCAATCAAAGGAATGAGGGTGCAAGGGGGGGGGAAAGGATTGGATTTCCCCCAAAGCCTATCGCAGTGGCTGTTGAGTTTCAATGGTCCCCTAAGCACCTTTGGAAACCCCCTGCTACGTAACTAGACAATAGAGCTGGTTGGGAAATGATGATTTCTTCCCCACAAAAACATGTGGGTTTTCATCAAAACTCCAAAATCTGGGGGGCGGGGGGGGGGGGGTAAAAAAACCTGCTTTTTTTCCCCCCTTTGGATGAAAATGATTTTGGTTTCATGAAAAGCTGTATTTTGCCACAGGGTTGTTTAAGGGTCCCCCCACCCTCCCAAAAAAAAAGTTGTCAAAAGAATTTTAACCGGCTCTACTTGACAATGCTACTTGAATGGTGAATACGGCTTCCTCCAGCTCACCTTCCGTGGGCTTGTACAGCTGCTGATCCTTAGGCCATGAACTCTTTCTGGGGTACAGTTGTTTTTAGCCTCCATTCCAGCCATTGGCACAATTGCACTAGAGTAAACTCATAGCACAGCCTGGAAAGATGGTCCCAGGGTTAGGCCTATCACTGGGGAAGTCTGGATTCAAGACCTCACGCTGCCACACGCTTTGTGTGACCTTGGAGAAGTCAGATAGTCTCTCTGTGCCTCAGTTTCCCCTGAGTAATAGCACTGCCCCATCTCCCGGGGGTGTTGGAAGTTGCTCGGGTACTATGGGAATGGAGACTTTGAGCTAGAGAGTAAGATGAAGTACTTAAGAGAGAGAGACAAAAGGGATGACTTCAAGCCCAAAGTAAACTTGACAGATGTGAATTGCATCTTTCATTGCCAATGCTTGAGATTTGGGGCATCTGGCCATTGTCCTAAACTAAGCCAGTGACTCATGACCTTGTCTCATCCCCTGCAGCGTTCCCTCCACAGAGAACTGCAGGGGCCCGAAGTAACATAACTAGGGACTTGCTAGCCAGTGGCTGAGCACAACACTGTCGGCTAAATTTATGTGGCCATCTCTCTTTATATCCATCTATCAAAAGGCAGAGAGGGAGAGGATACCAATAAGTAGCTAGTTAACTAAATAAATGAATTAGGTAGGCCTATGTAGAGATAAATCTCTCTGAGAGAACATTTAGACGTTCCATATTTGAGCTGGATATCATTTAAATTACCGCTCTACCTCCCCTCGACGTGTAGGCCCTCATTACCGTGTTTTTAATGCTCCGGGCTTAATTGCAATTGCTGCAGCCTTCCCCGCCAAGCTCCTCATGGAAATTACCCCGGCTCTCCTGCCCACTTATTATCCAACCCTCTCTGCAGCAGGTGCTTTTCCACAGCCCAGGGCTTGCCCCATGGCTCAGCCTGGCCAAAGGGAGAGCGCTGCCTCCTGCAGGAGGGGGTCAGGACTGCTTTGCAGTGGGTGCGCCCGTGCGGAGAGGATGGGAGGTGACACCTTCCCAACCCCGGTGGAATTGGAGGGGAGGGTCTGGCAGGCTCCCTGGAGATCTTGCCTGCTTTTGCGCTCAGGAGTGGGTGGGTGACTGTGTGAGAGAGGTAGGGAGTGTGGTGGGAGCTTATCCCAAAGCCGAAAGGCTGAACCCTTCCAGCAAGAGCTGCACGGCACCAAACCCAACACTTGAGGGGATGACACCCTCCCAGTGCCCCTGCCTGTTCCTGGTGATCTGCAGTGCCCTCTAGCGGCCACCAAGAGGAAAGGCTGGCCTCTGGAAGTAGTGGTGCAGCAACCAGAGAACATCAGGAGAACCTGTTTGGCAGAGCGCAGGTTTCCTGAGAAGTTAAGCAACCAAGAGCACTTCCCCTCTTCTGTCCCTGTAGAGGCTATTTCTCTACCATCCATTAGGGGAGGCTCATGTTTCATCGCCTTCTCTTCTTCTCTGCTTAAATATGCTGCTATCTCCACCAGGTGGGAAAGGTCCCATCCCCCCAGACAGCACCCACTCCCCCCCAGAAAGAGAGAGGCAAACTGGAGGGGGGAAAGAGCAACAACTGTGACTGATGGGCTGAACGGATTGGCCAAGAAGGGAAGAGCAAAATAACTCAACTAGCAAAATTTGGCACCATGTGACCCAATCCAACTCCTACTGAAGTCAATGGAGCCTCTTGTGTTGACTTCAACGGCAGCGGGAGTGAACCCAGGACAACCCTGTGGCAATATAGGCATCGTGGTACGAAGAGGCATGCTTAGGAGTAACAGGGTGCAGTTCAGAAAAGGGAAATTTAGTAGGAGACAAAGAATTTCCCAGCAGCAAGAACTGTTCCACTGACATTTAGATTCCACCAGTCTAAAAGTGGAAGCCCCATTGTGTAGGACATTTAAAACTGGATTATAGAAGCCCTGGAGAGCCTATGAGGAACAGTCCTTCAAAGGCAGCGAGATGGGGGTCAGAGGGATCAGTCAGTGGATGTGTTCTTCAACCAGTGGGAAATACAAGTTGCATCTAGTTAGTTGTGTCCAGAGAAACACCAATGATGAGTGAATATTGAAGCATGAAAGCAAAGCGTGAGGTCAGCCTCCACTGCTTGTGTCTGTAGCCCGATGCAGGCCTCACACTGAGCATTCAGTGTTGGTCACTGCAGTCAAAGACAATAGGATGCCACAGCTCAATTTAGGTTATTATAACAAGAGATGGAAATGACCTGGAAGTCATCTAAGTCCATCCTCCCAGCATCAATGCAGGATTGTTCCCTACAGTACATAGCAACAAATTGGTGCCGCACAAGGACCTTCTGCACAGCATCACCGCTTGGAACTTCAGTGTAGCCATAGGGACAGGATTTCCTGCTCTAAAAAGCACATGCCACCACAACACTAAGGCTAAAGGCAAATCTTCATGATCTGTTAGCGGCAGAGGACCTATGAAGCTCACAGTAGAGTGCAGTTCTGATTCCATCCAGTAGAGGCCAGTGGCAAACATTCCCAGTATGTCTGAGTTGATTGCAATATTTAGTGCTTTACCTGGTGTACCCTAGCTTGATATGTTGTGAGTTGTCCAGTCCAATTTTCATGAGCTCAGACAGTGGGGTCTTCCACCCCCTTCCTTATGTCCGTTCCTACACAAAACCAGGGCTGCCTGAAATGGATACTCTCCTTACACACTTGTATTATACCCCTGCTCTTTTCTTCTGCAAGGATCCCAAGTCATTGAACATTTGTAAACTTCAGCAAAAGGGAGACCCCAAACCAAATGCAAGCAGAGCTTCCTACAACCAGGCAAGGGAGAACGCAGATGACTTCATGAAAGCCGTTCCCTAAGAACCTCATGCTGCTGCTGTAGTTTCCATGGGAAGCACTCAGGTACTATGTTGGTAGGTTTTTGAATAGTGTCCATGATAAACAGATTATTTACATTACACTGATAGCCTGGAAGCCCCAGACAAGACAAAGGAAGTATCCTGGATGATTGGAAAAAGGCAAATGTAGTGCCTTTTAAAAAGGGAAGAAGGAGAATCTGGGGAACTACAGACTGGTCAGCCTCATCTCCATCCCTGATAAAATCATGGAGCAGGTCCTCAAGGAATCAATTTTGAAGCACTTGGAGGAGAGGAAGGTGATCAGGAACAGTCAACATGGATTTATCAAGGGCAAGTCATGCTGACCAACCTGATTACCTTCTATGGTGAGATAACTGGCCCTGTGGATATGGGGAAAGCGGTGGATGTGATATATCTTGACTTTAGCAAAGTTTTTGATACGGTCTCCCACAGTATTCTTGCCGGCAGGTTAAAGAAGTATGGGCTGGATGAATGGACTATAAGGTGGATAGAAAGCTGGCTAGCTCATCACGCTCAACGGGTAGTGATCAACGGCTCGATGTCTAGTTGGCAGCCGGTATCAAGGGGAGTGCCCCAGGGGTCGGTCCTGGGGCCGGTTTTGTTCAACATCTTCATTAATGATCTAGATGATGGGATGGATTGCACCCTGAGCAAGTTCGCGGCTGACACTAAGCTGGAGGGTAGGGATAGGGTCCAGAGTTCACTTAGGATGGAAGAATCCCATGCACTGCTACAGGCTGGGGACCAACTTCAGTTCTGCAGAAAAGGACCTGGGGATTCGTGAACGAGAAGCTGGATATGAGTCAACAGTGTGCCCATGTTGCCAAGAAGGCTAACAGCATATTGGGCTGCATTAGTAGGAGCATTGCCAGCAGATCGAGGGAAGTGATTATTCCCCTCTATTCGGCACTGGTGAGGCCACATCTGGAGTTTTGGGTCCCCCACTACAGAAGGGATGTGGACAAATTGGAGAAGGTCCAGCAGAGGGCAATGAAAATGATTAGGGGGCTGGGGCACATGACTTATGAGGAGAGTCTGAGGGAACTGGGCTTATTTAGTCTGCAGAAGAGAAGAGTGAGGGGGGATTTGATAGCAGCCTTCAACTACCTGAAGTGGGGGGTCCCAAAGGGGATGGAGCTCGGCTGTTCTCAGTGGTGGCAGATGACAGAACAAGGAGCAATGGTCTCAAGTAGCAGTGCGGGAGATCTAGGTTGGATATTAGGAAACACTATTTCACTAGGAGGGTGGTGAAGCACTGGAATGGGTTACCTTGGGCGGTGGTGGAATCTCCATCCTTAGATGTTTTTAAGGTCAGACTTGACAAAGCCCTGGCTGGGATGATTTAGTTGGTGTTGGTCCTGCTTTTAGCAGGGGGTGGGACTAGATGACCTCCTGAGGTCTCGTCCAACCCTAATCTTCTATGATTCTATTATCCATCCCCATTTTGCAGAGGGGGAGTAAGGCACAGAGATTGAGGGCCAGGTATTTCGGAATCTAAAGGTTCAGATAGGTGCTTAAAGGGATTTTCAAAAGCATCTAGGCACTTCTTCTTCTCCTCCTCAGCGTATGCGCAACATGCCTCAAGTGGCCAGTGACCAGGCTTCATCGCCGAATTTGGTCTGCTGGCTGGAACATTAGCTTCCCCAGCCCAGGTACTGAGTGTGACATGAATGCGGATCCATGCCCCCCATCTAGGCACTTAACAGTGGGAGTTAAGCACCTACGTGCTTTGGAAAATCCCACTAAACACTTATCTGCAGCTTTTGACATCAAAATACCTTTAAAAATCTGTCCCAGAGTGATTTGCACAAAGTCACACAGCAAAGGAGTGGCCAAGCCAGGCCTTGAATGCAGTACTTTTGAGTTCCAAGCCAGCGCCTTTCTCCCAAGACCATCGAAGGCTCTAGAAAAAGCCTGGAAGAGCCAAGTGAGCTGGAAAAGGGACCATCATCAGGCCCGCTGAATTGGAAGCGCAACAGAGAGTGGGTTAGAGGGGAGGCAAGCCGTGTAGCGGGGTGCGGGCAAGAGGGACAGAACTCAAGGGAAGCGCGCTGCAGTCCTTTGCAGTGGAAGCTTGTCAATAATTGGAAACCTCTGTTCTCTTGCCCTTTTCTGGTCCTTGTTGTTTAATTGCACTGGCTAGCAGTTCATGAGAAAAGCTGCTCAGGGGCCTTATCTTTGCTTTCACCATTTTTCTTGCTGGGAAATGAAGTTAAAAATCCCTTCACAGCAGCTCCAGCGCACGCAAAAAAAAAAAAAAAAAAAAAATTAGTCCCCTATCACTATTTAACATGCACTGCTAAAAACTAGATAAACACAGGCCGTCACTTGGAGATTAGCTTCTCACATGACTAAATGATTTATTTAGAAGATTCCTTCTCTTCCCCCCTCACCTCCCCCCCCACTTTTTCCTTGGCTAAGAACATATTAATCAGAAATTAAAGGCAGAAGGAGAGTGAGGGATGGAAGACTGAATGACAAAGAAGAAATGGAGGGAGAGAGAAGGAACCCATGGGCAAAAAAAATGAGGATGGAGAAAGGGAAGAGTCAAGCAAGAAAGGTGGAAAGAAAAAATGAATGCAGAGAAAAATGGAGAGGAGAGGAAGTGGAGAAAAGGAATGAAAGAAGAAGGGAGGGAAAAAATAGAAAGACAAAAAGAGCTGAATTTGCAGAGAGGGGAAACCAGATAAGGGAAGAAAAAAGCAAAGCAGGATGTTGAAAGAAAGCAAAATGGGAGGGAGGGGAATAAATAAAAGGTGAAGAGGGGGGGAGAAATGAAAAAGAGTGAAAATGTAAGACCGAGAGAGAGAGAGAGAGAGAGAGAGCCTTAATTGTGTGAAACAGGAATTCATAGGCTTAGGCTGCTCCCTGGGGGAGTGCTGTCCCTTTAATGATTAGAGTGTTTATCTGGCTGGTATTACAGGCCTTCCAAAGGGGTACGGAAGCTGACTGGCTTCCCCCTCTAAGCCTTCCAACTGGGACAGGGATCGGGAATTTCCACTGCCCCCCACCCCTGCTTTCACACTCCAGGTGTTGATGATAACAGCAAAACCCGCCTGCTCAGTCTGGTTGCATCTTTTCTGCCTCCCTGGTCAGGCGTGAATGAACTGGGGAGGGGAGAGGGGTAATTCTCACCAGGGATTTTCAATACTGGGATAAAGGGCGAAACAACTCGGCTAGGATTAAAGGGGAGGGGTCTCCGCTGGGATAGGTGCTGTGCAGTGTCCCTTTTCTTTTATCCGTCTAGATAACCAGGCCTTGAGGCTGAGGCCTACAACGATAAGGAGATTAGGGGATTGGCTCATTTGTTGTGGGATCCTCCAGCGGGGATATTCTACTCTCTATAGACCAACCAGAAGGTTATCTAAATAGGCTAGACTTGAACTAACCTAGCGCCATTCCTCTGTGGGACATTACTGGGACAAAGGGGGAGAGAGGCAGGAGCGGGAAAGATGGGTAACCATGATTATTTCATTATCTCGGGCTTTAACAAACCCAGCTTAGCTGGCCCTGGCCAGTGGGGAAAATTAGCTGCTCCAAGTGAGACAAATTTCTAACTGTCCCTTCATTTAGATGCAGGTAAACGACAATGACCTAAATTATCCCCACTTCAGCCTTAGGTTAAAGTTGGTACAGAAATGAATTCTGTTTATCTTAAATGCTGATTGTTCAACTGTTTTGGATTTCCCAGGCCATTTAGGGGGCGATTTTCAAAAGTCAATTGGAGCTGGGTGACTAATACCTGTGTAAATTTCTCCCTTACAGAATTGGATCTAGCTATTTATCTGTCTGTCGATCCACACACACACAGCATGGATCGGGGATCGCTCTAAGGCCTAACATCTTTGCTCTAAGGTGCGATATACCTTTTAAGGTTCAATATCTAAGTCTAGGAACAAATACTAGGAGCCCCGGATGAACTAGAATTCCAGCCTTTCTGTGATATAGGCAGCATCCTTTTCTAGCCCAGGCAGCTCTCAACGGTGTGAGTACTTCCGGCGGTGATGCCCTGAGCCATCTTTATTTCTTTAGATTTAAACACTAGTGAACATTGTTATTGGTGTTTTTCAAATTCCCGGAGGTCTGTGTGTGGTAACTAAAGCAGCCTGACTTTCCAGGCAGAGGGATGGAAAAACTATATCAACCAAAAGCGGTCTCTAAAATAGGTTTTCCAATCACTTTGCTCCAGAGGGTGGCATCAGCATAATACAAGATGGAGTCTGGTGTATTGTTATTGCAGTAGCCGTGGGACTTCATTGTGCCAGGCGCTGTACGAAGCCAGTTCCAATAATGCCTATTTCTCATCGAGCGCTTTTCATCAATAGAGCTCAAAGCGCTTCACAATCGTTTAATGCAGGTAGCCTCACAACAGCCCTGTGAGGTAGGGAAGCGTTATTATCCCCATTGCACAGATGGGGAACTGAGGCTACGCAACTTGCGCACGGTCACACAGGAAGACCGTGGCAGAGCCTGGAACTAAACCCAGCTCTCCCATGTCTTAAGCCAGGCTCCTAACCACTGGACCATCCTGCCCCAAGGAGTTGATAGTCTCAATATAAGATCAGAGATGACCCACATGAATACAGACAGCCGGAAGAGTGCAAGGAACCAAGGGGACAATACTGGCTAGTAGGATAGACAGTAGTCTTGGTACACTAGCTACCTAACCATTGTTTCCTCTGTGAGTAATGCAGCCATTCCAAGTTCATGCCAATTAACTCTTTATACCACCACATACCACTATGTGTCTGCCCACTATTATAGCCACATAGGCCAGATTTTCAAAAGAGTTGAGCAGCCCCCATCAGCTCTCTTGTTCTGTGGAGCTGCCGGGCATTGGAGGGGTTGCAGATACTAACACATAGATAAAGACACTACTTTTGAGATTCAACTCTCGGAACACGGGGCACTGAGCAAATCTGAACACCCAACTACTTCTTTGGGGGCCTCAGTGGGGCTGGGCGCTTTTGAAAGTCCGACCACTTATTTAGGTGGCTAAATGGGAGCTGATCTTCTTAGGAAGATAGGACATAGGACGGGAAGAGACCTCTTGGGTCGTTGAGTCCAGTCCCCTGCTATCACAGGCAGCCCATGATATCACCCCATTCATAAACCTACCAAGCGCTGTCTTAAAACTAGCTGGGTTGTTTGCCCCCCACTCTCCTACGAGGGGGGCTATTCTAGAACCTCCCTCCCCTTCTTCTCATTTCCAGCCTCAGTTTATTCATTTTGGCTGAAAATCTGGCCCATTTTTTTTTACCTAAAAGCACCATCCAGCCCATTTTTGGAAGTAGTGTTGTCCTCTGTTCCGTTACTTTAGGCATGGATTTTTCAAAGGAACCTAATGGAGTTAGAGACTTGACTCCCACTGACATTCAATGTGCTGGGCACCTAATTCCCTTAGGTCTTGTGGCAATCCCAGCCTTAGAAGTCACACCATTATTCTGAAGGTCGAACCCCCGACCTTCCCAGCCCTTCATAGTCACTCAAAGCAATTTGGTGCCACCAAGACGACTTCATTTTGAAATTCATGTTTTCTAGACATTTTGGGGGGAAGTTTTTCTTCAAATGCATTCCCGCTATCAGCTTGATGTCAATGGGACTTGGGGTCAGTGTGGTCGTAAGTTTCAGTAGGAGGTATGGCCAACATTCCAAAACCACCCCAGCCAGGAGTGTGACATGACTGGTGCTCTCCGCTCAGGAGAGTGCCAGGATTCGAACACCAGCGTGCGCTGAAGAGTAGGAACAATGTGCAGCTGTGGAGCTGTGGGTGAGAAATTTAAACAGCACCTGCCTGCACTGTACCTGCCTCTGTCCAGTGATATGGGGGATATCGAGTAGAAGTGCAGCGGTGTTGTGGTCACTGGAGATGGCATTAGTGAAACCACGGCTGGAATACTGTGTCCAGTTTGGGTATCTGCACAGCTAAAAGGATGCTGAAAAATCAGAAAGGATTCAGACAAGACATACAAGTCTGATTCCAGGTCTGGAAAACCCACCTTTCAGTGAGAGACCAAAGTTTATTTCATTTATCCAAGGGAGTAAGTGGTGATTTGATCATGGTCTATAATTGCCTACACAGGGAGGAGATTTCTGACAGTACAGGGCTCTTTAATCTAGGAGACAAAGGCAGAAGACGACCCAGTGGTTGGATGCTGAAGCTAGACAAAACAAGGTGCAAATTTTTCACAATGAGAGTAATTAACCTTTGGAACAACTTCCCTAGGCCCCTCCAAGTCTTCAAATCCTGATGAAATGTCTCTCTAAAAGAGAAGTTCTAGCTCAACTGGAAGTTCTGGGCTTGATGCAGGAATCACTGTGTGACATTCCTGCACCTGTGTTATGCAGCAGCTCAGAATAGATGACCATCACCGTCCCTTCTGGCCATACAAGCTATGAATTTTGTTCCCTTTCCTTTCACAAGCTCTAAAATTCACCCACTGGATCCAGACCAAGGCCATGTTCGTGGCTGGCGCAGAGGCAAAGTCTGTCTGTCTTCATGGGCAGAGGGCACTTCAGGGACAATTTCCAACCCCCGTACATGGGCTCTGAGCTAAATTCTCAGTTGCAGCCATGCAGCCCAGCTGAATGTTGATAATGAATGTTGCAGCAATGAAGGTGGGACAGTATCAGTGAGGGCCTTATGAGTCCACATACACAGGAACACACATAGAGACCTGCCCCAGGACACCCTTCTGACACATGCATGTGCACAGAGCGCCAAATTCTGCTCTGAGCTACACCAGCCAATGGGTTAGACTCACCACCCCTGGTGCCGATTATTCACCCCTTGCTGCAGTGAAATCACGGTGTCCCCCCAGCAAGGAGACAAATCTGGGAAGGGCAGGCAGTAGTGCCACCCCCAACTCTTCTGATGGGGGTCATGGCAGGGAAGGCAGCTTTCGTTGCTGCGGGAGGTTCCTTTGGATCCCTGCTGGCAGAGGCTGCCGGTGGGATCCATAGAGTTAGCACCTCTGCCAGCCTCCCTGGATCTACGCTGCATCCGCTAGCCTCCGAGCAAGATCCAGCAGGTGGACTATGGGGCAAAGACTCAGGAGCTCTGGGTTCTATTCCCAGGTCTGCTACTGACCTTCTGGGTGACCTTGGGCAAGTCACTTCCCCTCTCTGTGCCTCAGTTTCCTTTCCCACTCTGTGTCTTTTTAGATTGCAATCTCTTTAGGGTGGGGGCTGTTTCTTACCATGTGATTGTCCAGCACCCAGCACACTGGGGGCTCAATCTCACATACTACCCTAATAATAATTACTTGCTTCGTCCCGCCCACATTTTGAGCCACGCTGGCCCTGTCAGGTACCCCCTGCACCTAGATCCAGGCAGGCATAGATACACAACCTGATGCATGTTCCCCGCTACAGAGAGTGAGAGAGAGGCACAGATATACACAGCGCAAACACACACACATACAGAGATACAGGCACCGATACACACCCTGGGACATCGTTCCCAGCCCTGCTGCCTGATAGCCTCTGTGTTTGTGCTTATCTGCCCTATGACACCAGAAGCCTGAAAATGATTTTTTTTTTTGTTCCTGTACAGCTGCCTTTATATTTTCCTTGAGCTTCTTTTCTTTTCTCTATAACCACACAAGATCAGAGCACAGAGACGCTCCCAGAGCCTGACAGCCTGGATCCAACCCCCTCTCCCTTTTTCTCTTTCCTTTCTTTCTCTCCCTCTCTGGTCTCCCTTTTTACTTATTCTTTTCCCATACACTCCTTTCTCCTTCCTCTTTATTTTATCTCGATTTGCCACAAATCTGTTCCTCTACAAAGCAGCTGCCATCTTTGTTCTTTGCCATTATCAGCCTCAGCACACAGGCCCCGGCCGGGCTGCCTGGCAGACAATTGCTGACTAATAGACTGTCTGAGAGCTATTGTCGACTGTGTCCAAGGCAGATCTATCACTGCGTCCTATCACCCGTGCTGCACTGACACCCAGGTGGGGAGGGGCGGCGGGAGGGGGGAGAGAAGGAGGAAAAAACATACACATCCCTATTGCAAATCTCCATTCTGAAACACGCAGGCATAGGTATCTTCAAGATATCCACCCGGCTTCCCTTCGTCCGTCTGCCAGGATAGCTTGGGGAGGAATAAGGTGGCTAAAGCAGAGAGATGGCTCGTGGAACGAGGGAACTAAATAGTTAAATAGTGCACTGGTATTTCAGATGTATTCGCAAGTCAGTGCAGCCAGGTCTGGGGTTTCCAGCTACAACAGGCGAAAGGCCCAGGAGTGAGGTTTGGAGAAGCAGGCAAGAGTACAGCTTCTGGCTGGCCCAGGGATTTATTCTAGGGCACATGGCTGACTTAGGGGAGCTGGGGAACCTCTAGGTCTCTGGCTTGAATCCCCCCCAGTTTGGTAGTGACTGTGGAAGATGTAACCAGCTGGCCTCTGTTTGGTGCTCTGTGTGAAATGAGTTGGTGAGGCTCAGAGTACAGTTCCCCTAAGGCAATTATCTGCATCGCCGGCGCCCTCCTGGTACAGGAGAGAGACCCAGGAGACTGAGCTCATTTCCAGAGGTGGTCTTGCAAGATCAGAGGTGAAGGGCACCAGGGTTGATGCTTGCAGTTCTAATGCCTGTGCATGCTGTATCTATTCTGCTGCTAAAGACAGAACTTCAGCGGTTAAATCTGGCATCTTCCTACAGCGCTGAATTCACATAACAAAAAGAAACCACTCTGGACCCCTCCTAGGCTCTCTTGTAGGCCTGAAACTGGGTACTGATCCGAGGCAGGAGCTGCTGAGGTGCAAAAATAAAATGAAATACACTCAAAATATGCTTTTTGGACCTCTGAAAATGGTTCCGCTGCTGGACAGAGTTTGGGTTCTGTTCTTCGAGACGGCTCACTCTTATCTACCACTGCTCCAGCCCTGCCTGGGTGGTAAATGGTAATCCCTTGAGGGGGAATGTGTCCTCCCTCATCTCCTCTCAGCAAAATTACGCCATATTCATTAATAAAGATGACCCACTTATAGGGGCATGAAAACATCATCTACCTTCCCCTGACACTATGTCTTTAGCTGGCTAAATCTTCCAAGGTTGGACTTCTTTGGCTCTGCTTTTTGGTCTTGAATATTTATCTATCTATCTGAACTCTTCCAGTAGTTCAACTGGAAATAAGGGGTAAATTTTTAACAGTGAGAGTAATTAACCATTGGAACAATTTACAAAGGGTTGTGATGGATTCTCCATCACTGA
Source organism: Platysternon megacephalum (assembly GCA_003942145.1). Taxonomy (NCBI): domain Eukaryota; kingdom Metazoa; phylum Chordata; order Testudines; family Platysternidae; genus Platysternon; species Platysternon megacephalum. Next base: position 915,990 of record QXTE01000130.1, on the reverse strand, counting down.
CCATTTTTCAATCAAAACTGGTTGTTTTTCTAAAAGCTCTGTGATACAGGAGGTCCGACTGGATGAGTCCAATGGTCCCTTCTGGCCTTGGAATCTATTAATCTAAACTCTTTCCTGAAGAAACATTGTCTTCTATTGTCTAGCTCTGGGTTTCATACATCTACTCTGCCAATTCCCCTTAACTCTGACCAGAAGGCTGAATAGAGACAGCCCAATCTGTGGCACGAAAGGAGAATTTGTTTTATTTGAGTCTTCTCTTCAACTCAAACAAGACATGACCATTCCTTCCTCAAAGAAATATGTTGTCCATTAATGTCCTTGTTGAATATGGGATTGATTCCCATGAGATCTTTCACTGCAGAGATCTGGGCTGGAAGCTGATGGAGGATATGACTACAATTTTTGAGTCTTGGTGTCCTGACACTGTGTCCCTCACAATGGGAAAAGCGATCATACAAGTTGCCTGCTCCTGCTCCAGACAGTCTCAGAATTTGAACAGCAGGGGGGGCTGCAGGTCAGGATGACTAAAGGGCATTGGTAGAGCTGGGGGGGGCAGAAATAGCAGGGGGGTCAGGACTGAGGTGTGCTGTAGAATAGCTATATGAGGCGCAAGTCAAATGCATCAAAAAATCTATGTGAGCGCCTGGGACTAGACTAGCCCCGGGTCGGATTGAGGGGCACTGTCAGAGTGGTGTGGATGAGCACAGGGCTGTATTAGCCACGGAAGCTGCAGGTCAGGATGGAGATGCACTGGCAGACCTGTCCGTGTTATCCCTGGTTTAGACAATTGCTATTAGTCTCTTACTTCCTTGAGTGCGAACAGGCATCCACCAATATTAAGGGATGGTCCCATGTGGTAGCCGGAAAGGTAGATTTAAGACATTGTTTTTAAAAATGAACGAGAAATAAAAGAGAATTTCAGAAAGAAGCCCTGAAAGATTAGGGCAACTGTCTCATAATTAGCAATGGGCGTGGACTTTATTTTAACCAAGTGTATGTATTGACTGATCTATGCGTGTGCACACAAGGTGAGCTGAGCTGAATGGTTAATTTCCCAGTGGGTTTTGCTCCCGCTTGCTGTAAAGTTGTGAACAAAATGACCAGCCATGCATTGAACTGGCTTACACGGCTCTCCATATGGAAATGAAGATAATCCAAGTCTGAGCTTTGTATTCTCTAGTAGAGCGGGGAGCAAAGAAGGAGATGGAAAGGGGGCGGGGGGGGGGGCGGATAGGGAGGTTTAGAGTTGGTGTCAGTCCATGCCCTATCACAGAAACAGTTTGCTGCTCAGACCGGGGGAATTTATCTGGGTGTCCGTATTCCTCCCCCTCCTCCCCCAACTGCCCTACACCCCTTCTTCACCAGCATTTTTTTTAAATCTCACCCTCTCTACTCCAGGATGCCATGTGTGCTGGGTGATGAAGACTTTTAAGGGAAGCATCAGCACAAAGGAGCGGGGATTATGGGTAAGGTCAGAGTGCAGGAGGGATTAGAGATATGATGTATTAAGAGGGCGCGATAGGCAGAAATACTTTCCATTCCTAGGAAGCCCGTGTTAATTGAGGGGGGTGGGGGGAATTGTCTCTTGTTTGAGTCTCTTTCCTGTCTCTCTCCCTCTCTCTCGCCCTAACCTCCCCCACGCTCCCCGAAGCTGCTTACCATGTGTTCTGTGCGCACTTAGCCAACATAGGTGGGAAAGCAGAGAGGTTGGAACAGCTTAGATGCCATTTAGGTTCGCCTATGAGCCTTTCTCCACTTGGATTTAGCCAGCTTACCCCTGTTTCAAATGCCTTTGTATTTTGGATGGAAGCTTGCCAGGTTCCGCAGGCGTTTGACAGAGAAGAAATAAGGCCTAGGGTCTGCTAGTGGCAGGAGCAACTTCCCACTGTCTTCCTTGCACACATTTCTAGGAGCACCTACCTAGCAGTGTTGCAGTTCAGGCATTGGACTGCGGCTCAGCAGACGTGGGGGTCAACTCGCGGCTCCGCCACTGACTTGTCAGGTGTCCTTAGGCAAGTCACTTAAGGAATGTCAATGCTGCGGCTGGATGTGTAATTCCCAGCTCGGGTAGACGTACACATGCTAAAAAAGCGGCGTGGCCACAATGGGAGGGGCAGCACTCAGACTAGCCGCCTCCGTGCAGTCCTCTCTGAGATCCTAGCTACGTGCTCGGCCAGCCAGCCCAAGCTGCTGCGGCCACAGTGCTCACGTTAGCTCGATTCGAGCTAGCGCATGCATGTTTAAGCAAGCTGGGAACTACACAGCCAGCGGCACTGCAGACATACCCTTCCTCTTCTTGTGCCTCAGTTTCCCTTCTCTGCACTGACATTCCCTGTGTCTCGCTGTCTTGTAAGCTCCATGGGGCAAGGACTGTCTCTCACTACCTGCTTCTCGTTTGCTGAGGAAAACAGAGCCCTGAGCTCAGCTGGGCCTCTAGGCGCTACGGTAATGTAAATAATAACAAAACTCAAGTGCGTAAAGAAAACTATGAGGCCCAGCTGAGAGGAGGTGTAAATCGCACACGGTGGTAACTTAGCCTGAGTGATTGCGAGGTGTAATAGGGGGAAGGGTAAAACTGAAGCAGGAAAAAGTGGGCCCTTCTACCCCCTACTTATTTGCTCACCTCCTATTGGTTTGTTTTCCTGCTGCAGTCCTGGCCTTCCACCCCTTTTCTATGTAAATTACACCCCCATGCAGCAATGTGCTGATGTGTAACTGGTCCCAGCCCCTCCCAATTTTGCTCTGTGATTTTCAAATCTGTCGTGGTGAGCTAGTGGGGAGTACACTAGGCTGCGACTCAGGAGACTTGTGTTTTGTTCCAAGCTCTGCTACTGGCCTGCTGGGTGACCTCAGGAAAGTCACTTTGCTGCTCTGTGCCTCAGTTTCCCCATCTGTGAATTAGAGCTATTGATACTGACCCCTTTTTGTAAAACGCTGTCAGATCTACTGATAAGAACTAGGTATTATTATGCTATTTGAGACATTTACTTGGAATGGTGTCAGACAGCAATGCCATTCTCCAGCAGAGCTGTAGCCACCTTTGTACCCTGGGGTCTGACATGTCCTGAATCTCTAGTACTCCCCTCTGCTCCCTTCTCCCCATTTCCCCCCCCTCCTCAATGCTACACTGTGTGTGATCCTTCTGCACTGCTTTCTTGTTTTAAAGGGATTATTTCCAGAGATCCTTTTGCTGCAGTGTAGAATGCATGAGATCCTTTTGCCCTGTGCTGTAGCTCCTTTTGCCCTGTGCTGTAGCTCCATAACATATAATACATCTCATTATACTGGTAACATGTATAATGCTAGGGATCCTTTAGCTGGCATAGCATTTGCCTTCATATGTAATGATTTAGCCCCATATTTACATTTCAAATGATGTTTAGAGCGGGGGAGGGGGGGTGCACTGAACAATTTATTCAGCAAATTTAGTTCTTTCTCCTTTTTGCAAACTGGCCTCCATTTGTACTTTGGAGAAATGAGATGCATGTTTTTCCCCATTCCTGGTAGAGTCAAGAAGAGAACCTCGAATAGCCAGGAGCAGAAAGCAGTTTTGGAAGAGTGTGGCTGGTCTTCTGAGCAGGAACATTTTCAGCCTGAGCGGAAGAAGGTGACCAGAGTTGCCTCTCCTAATCTCAAGCATAACAGGGTGAAATGGGGGCAGGTGTGGGCTCCTCTGAGAAGACATAATCTTAAACCTCATCACTAGCTCTAAAATGCCATAGTGAGAAGTGCCTTGGGAACCCCCAAGATGCTTAGCTACACCGGCCTGGGTTGCCTTCTGCTCAGCAGTTTCTAGGTTGTGCCTGGCCATGCGATACTCCACAGCCACACGGCACAAATCCTTAGCACCCTAATCCCACCCACACAGGTGGGCTCAGGCCTATGATGTAAGAACTATTCCAGCAAGAGGACCCGCACGCTCATTTTCCATAGGCTGGATTTGAACTGGTAACCTAGAAGCAAAACTGTCACACCTTCTCAGTCATCCAGGAAATGACCATGCCTGTGCTGAGCATGTGCGTAAAGTTAAGCAGGTGCTAAAGTGCTTTCCCTAATCAGAGCCCCAGCCCCCGACATTTTGTCTGTATAACTCAGAAATAGATTAGTTGAATTGATGACACACACACACACAGTTTTACTTGTTCCAAATAAAAAAGGATTATGCTTGCCAAACAGAGTATTACTAATTAGACAGACTTTCTTATTGGGTGCTTGTAATAAGCCCCTTGAAGTGCTGTTAACATAGTTCTAATTTTAGGAAAAACTAAGCAAATAATGACATGATTCAAAATTATCTACAAAATTAAATCATTCTTCACTAGAATTTTTTTAGCCTTTGAGTTGTTGGGTCTTTTTCTTTCCTGGCAAAACACACGGCATTAATGGTGTCATTTGTAACAAATGTGTCATCCACATAAGTCTTTTTTATTTTAGTCCTTTTTTTGTGTGGCTAAGACAAAATATACAGCAGAATCTTGGACTTAATGACAGGGAGCCCCGCTGTGAGTTAATAAATGGTCTGAACTAGTGAGTGAGTGACTGAGCTCAATAAAAAAAAAAGAGAGAGAGAGGACTGTATGATTTCTAAGGCATTAAGCTGGGATTCAGGAACTATGCGTTCTGTTCCTGGCTGTACTACAAAGTTCCTGGGTAGCCTTGGGGCAAGTCCAATGGGAGTTAGGGGCTTAAAGGATCAGGACCTTAGTCCTTTTGTGTCTTGTTTCCCCATCTGTAAAATGGAGCTAACAGTATTTCCTTTCTCCCATCTTCTGTTTTGTGTAATTAGACAGTAAGCGGGGTAGGTACTTTCTCTGACTGTGGGCATCACCTGGGACAATGTGGTCCTGATCTGGGCTGGTCAAAAACAAAAAAAGTTTTCCCTTTTTCTCAAAATTTTGGCTGTTTGAAATTCAAATCAAGCATCAAAACGTGTTCATTTATTTTGCCAACCATAGTTTAATTTTAATCTTTATGCCCATACTTATCTGTATATTTGTCAATGAAATATAGTGTGTTTTATAAAAATAAGCGTTGGTGGAATCGTATTCACCTAATAAAAAAGTTTGCTGGATTTTGGTGCGATTTAAAAAAAAAAAAAAGCTTCGTGAATCCTCTGCAAACTTGTTCCAGTCTCTGAGCATCTATGGGTATTTGAAAATAGTCTGTGCTGTTTGTAGAATAACAATTGGCTGGAATAACTATGTCCACTCTAAGGGATGTACTGTAACTATACCAGTGTAGTGTAAAGCTGTACAACGTTTGTGTGTAGACAAGGCCTTAAAGTAAAAGAGAACCAGGCCCATTCGTGAGTCAGCCGTGGCCTGGTCCAGCCAGTGACATGAGGGGAGCCCCATCATTTAGGCAAACGCAATCTCCTCTTGGAATTGAAAGTTTCTCACAGCAAGAACTATTGCTTGATTGCGTGTCATGCACTTCCAAAAGATCATACCAATAACTAAGCTTGGAAGGGTGAGATTTTTATCAGGAAATGTCTACACGTGCAAACCGACGACAAAATATCTCCAGCAATCATAATCAAAATTTGCAGACAGGCAAAATAAGACAAATGTTGCTTGAGAACGTATTAGAGTTTGATTTAAGGCTATTTACTTTGTGTATTTTGACGTGGGATGGTGACAATTTGTGGTTTTAACGGTTATAGAGCTTTAACATTTGGAATCTCTCAACTACTGTCATTAATTAAGTATTGTCTAGCCTCCCCCATAATTTAGACACAACAAATCCTGCATCTTGACAGGGGGTTAGACTAGATGACCCTTGTGGTCTCTTCTAATCCTACGGTTCCATGATTCTCGCAACTGTGAAAATTTAAATGGATACAAATGAAAATAAATGCTTAAAACCCATAATTTTGCACAGCTGTGAAAATTTTAAAAGATAACATTTGAAAAAAAACTGCTTAAAATAAGCATTGATATTGTCCATCAAAATTATTTTTAAAACATTGAATTCTGCCAAACCTACAAATATCAAATAGCAAATATTAATAGCGGATAGGAGGGCAGGGCACTAGACAATATACTGTAAGGAACGATACTGCTCTGGCTGGAGGAGGATGTGTCAGATAACATAGCAGGTCTTTCCTATCTCGGAATTTCTGTGGGATGAATCATGAATGCCTTCCTCAGTTTCACCCTTACTCATTCTATTCCAGGGGTCGGCAACCTTTCAGAAGTGGTGTGCCAAGTCTTCATTTATTCACTCTAATTTAAGGTTTTGCGTGCCAGTCATACATTTTAACATTTCAGAAAGTCTCTTTCTCTAATATATGACTAAACTATTGTTGTATGTAAAGTAAATAAGGTTTTTAAAATGTTTAAGAAGCTTCATTTAAAATTAAATTAAAATGCAGAGCCCCCCGGACCGGTGGCCAGGACCCAGGCAGTGTGAGTGCCACTGAAAACCAGCTCACGTGTCGCCTTCGGCACGTGTGCCATAGGTTGCCTACCCCTGTTCTATTCTATTCAAGTTCTTATCACCGACCTGAGCACCTTCCAGTCGTGCATCAGACGACATGACTATACATCTGTCACATGTGCTTGGTTCTCTCATTGTAGTTAAGCCTTCAGGATTTGGGGCCTGTGGTTTTATCTCCAGAGCATGGGTTTCTAAAAGACTTGGTAGAACTATGTAATGTTGAGTTAAAAAGAACTCCTTCCCTCCCCTTGTTTCAGTTTAGCTGGGTTCTGGGATGAGTAAGACTTCACCAGCAGAGTTCATGATGGGGTGGGATCTTGGAACTGTAGAAGAGGCAGGAGGACTAGGGGCTTTAGAGAGGGCAGGGTCTGAGGGCTGCAGAAGGGGTGGAGTTTAACAGGAGCTGGACTGGACCTCTCCTGCCATTCTGCAGCTCTTTCTGTTGGGAGGGGTCCCCTTTAACCAGTCTGGCTGAACTCAGACATATAACTTGGAAAAGTCCAAAATTCTGCAACCCAAGAGGGTTTCGTCCATCTCTGAATGGAGCAGATAGGGAAAGTTAGAAAGCTCCCCTGATCAACAGACTGAGGGAACGGGAGGAGAGCACAGGGCAACAATACTCCTCTGTGGCAGCTCCGTGCGGCCTGACAAATTGCCTGAGAAGGGAGGCATCAAAGATATTTGAAGGAGTCATTTGTAACCGTTCCTGCTGACACAGAGCTGCCAGGGCTGCTGCAGACGTGAGTGGAGGTGGGAGCGATTGCTCTGGGACTGGGCACGGACCTGCGGTGTCTGCCGGGGAGGACGGGCGAGGAGAATGGAGGGCAGACCCAAAGCTTTGCTGGAGACACATGAGACAGTCTGAGGAAAACCAGTCGACCCAGTCTGGCACCTTCATGCATTTGGGGGCTATTTTCCAGCATTCTCCTACCAGCTGAACCCTCTGGAGCTGCAAACCACCTCTCCCTCCCATTGGAGTCCATGGGCTACCTCCTGAAATGCCTCCTCATCTTTTGCACAGTTGAGGAAAAGCTCCCATTGAGTTGGACGGGGTAAAAAACGAATAGAGGTGTTTGACTCAGTGGAGCTGCGGATGCGAGAGAGGGAGCTGCCATCTGGGATTGAACTAGGGACCTCCAGTGCTAACTGCACATATCTGTACAGCTTGAGCTAAAGAACGACCCAGGCTTTGTAGCTAAGGGGTGTGACTGAGCAGCAGGTGACATGTTTCACACATGGACCGGTGACGTACATGTGCACAGCGCCCCCCTCTGTTAAGAAAACAGAGTGCAACACCCTGAGCAAAGCAAATCGGAGGGAAAACCCCAGCCTAAGGAGGGGCAGTGAACAGCGTAGCAGGCCGATCAGTGGGGTTGGCATCATGCTAGTTTGGGCAACATTTTCAAAGTGGCCATTGATTTCGGGTGGTCTCCATTTTTCGGCGCCCACCTTGAGCCACCTTGTATCTGTTTTCCAGAGATGCTGAGCACCTAGCATGCCGCTGACTGCAAGTGGCGTTCTGGGAGCTCAGCACCTCTGGAAATCCAGCCCTTTTGGTTAGTTCAATACTATAGACTTACGGGGTTGTTTCTTCAGTGCAGCATGAGATGAACGCAGGTGTGAAGTGATGCCGTTAAAGCAGTATGTGCTATTTGTTCACAATACTTTAGTGCAAAGTCAGTGGCTTTGATCTAGCGGAATGAGTTACAGGGCTACCCCAGTGGTGTTTCTGTATGTACAGCAAGTGCTAAGACATAGCCTTGATTACTATTCTCCCTGCTGGTTGTTAATAATAATACATAGTTCTTATCTCGTGCTTTTCACCACTAAATCTATAAGCACTTTACAGAAAGTGAAACTGAGGCAAAGGGCGACAAAGTGACTTGCCCATGGTCACCCAGCAGCCAAACTCCTGATTCCCAGTCCAGGGCTCTATCCATTAGGCCATGCTGCTTCCATGCCCATCAGACTGTTAAAAGCCAGGGGTTTGGCCACATCTATCTACGGGATTTATACTGGCATCCATCACCTTAGTATCTGCGTGCCTCCTATGCTCAAATGTACCTAATGTTTTACAAAACATAGTCCATGGCATGATTTCTGACCTGAAGAATTTAATATATGAACGAGACGTGTATGAAAATGCTGCACGGGCACACAGCTCCCATCAGAAAACACATACACATGTGCAATCATTCAAGCACACACAAACAGATATGAGTATATAAAAATGAACACAGATACAAACACGTCCAGGGCTTGATTCTGCACGGTGCTGGGCCTTGATAATCATTTGCACCAGTGCAAAGTGGTAAAACATCAGAATGGTAGGATTTCACACCCACTTTGCTCTCCTTTTGCACAGGTCCAAAAGACTACCCAAGGTGCAAGGCAATGGAGAATCAGGAATACACGGTGCACTGAACAGCACATGTCAAAACATTCCTATACGCACAAATACATGCACAGATTCGCATGAAACTAAGTATTCACACCCTCCACTCTCCACCGTCCACCTTCAGAAAACTTTGCATGTTCAATAGCTGGAGGAAGATTTGGCAGCTGTCAATCAACGCACCTGCTCAAAGCTGGGTTCTTGTATGTGTTGGGGGGCTAGGTGGGCGGGAGGCTGTGTGTGCCCATGCGGGGGGTGTTTTTTATTTCAGTAATTCTTTTATCTTGTCCTCACACCCTGAGCATTATGAGCATTTATCAAAGTAATTGACGCGGATGAAATTAGTGCTTCCTGCTATGTTGGACAGATAAACTTTGCTGAATATTGATTTTGCACAAAGAAAATGACATGTGCTTGGTCCTCACCCTTTATCTGGATGGACCAGGGAGATGCTGCGGGTGTGGGGGAAGGGGAGGCAAGCCTTCACTGGAGAAGCATCCATAAGAATTACTTTTATCTCTTCTTCCACAAGAAGACAACAGAAGATAAGGATGGGGCTGGGGGTGGATAAGAAAGAGCCTGGCAAAGACCTCCGCTGCGAGTAGGCTGCATTGTTGGGATGGGGCGAGGGGGCTGTTCATGTTACTGATCTGACAATTGCAGCGTTTGGGAAGATAACCGGTTTTTCAGGGCCCCACAATGGGACATGCCTCCCTACGGAAGAGCTGAAGGAAGCATGTGTTTCTGTGAATAGCGTCTCGCCCCACCCCCACCCCATCTCTACATTAGCAGCATGTTCTATTGCAGGGCATGGAAGGGCTTGGATTGTATCAGGTATTCTGTTGCAGAGACACGTTATTTTCACCCTGTGGCCTTTAGCTTCGTAGGGGAAAAGCACCCTAGGAGAAGACGCTGCTAACGGGTGGTAACGAACAAACTTAAACACAATTTTTCCCTTTGTGTCCAGTCCGTGATGCTGAGCGGCTGGAACTAGCCGCGATGGTGCAGCTGCTGTGCCTGCAGCTCCTGTCCACCTCGGCACTGGGGCAGGCCTGTGCAGTGCTGGGACTGGTTCTAAGGTGACACATGCTCAGCAGTGCCAGCAAGATGCCCACAATGCGCAGGTGCATTTCTGCATGTGGAGGTGAGGTATTTCGTAGGCGGCGCATGCTCTCCGTGTGGCAAGCGCCAGAGATGGTACCCCCTTCTCCCCCTCACGGAAGAATCCTTAGGTTCTTTCAGTGAACCAACCCGCCGCTCTGCTATTATTGATTTCAATGTATTAAAAATGCTCAATGTGGAAGTTAACAAGACTATGCAGTCAGGCCCATGCTGGTGTGCTTTGCTGGATTGGAGCCAGAGTACTCAGTGCTCGTAGGGTCGAGCCGTTAGCCGGCATTTTATATTCTCGGTTTCATTGGAATAATCATTCTCTTTCCTTTCCGCAAAGGATTGCCCTGATTGCTCCCTAAAGGCCCCGGCTCAGTAAAGCACTTCAGCACATGCCGAACTATAAGCGCAGGAGTAATCCCATTCCTTTTCAGCAAAGGGTTTCACCTTAAACACCAAATTCAGCGGGGCTTAAGCATGTGCTTAAATGCTTTGCCGAATCGGGCCCCAAGTGATCAATATCGTCTCAGATGAAGGACTAACTCTGCCCGTTGTTTAGGCCTTTGGCATGCGACTAATCCCTAGGAAGATGTGTCTCCTGCGTTGGTTAAATCATAATATTTTAAAGCAGGTGGATTGGTGATAAGTGTGTTTAACCACTCAGATGCCTTCCAATGCCCAGGAATGTCTTCCGCCATCAATTCCCTACAGAGCTTATTGACCACAGACAGATTTGGAATGTATTGTGCCGAATCGTTAATCTCTTTCTCTTTCCACTTTGCATTGTGTGGGCTTTTATTTTATCTGAATCAGCTTTTCCCAACTTGTATCCATGACAGAAAACTTCTGTTCGAGCAATAGGGTTAGGTGTCTTTCTTTCATCTCCAACAGAATTTACCTAGATCTTTCCTTGTGTTCTTTTAGGTATACACCCCAAATGTTCTAATTAGCATCACCATCATCCTCCATTATAATTTTAGTACCTTGTAATGACTCCAAAAGCTGTGCAATTACTCTTTGAAAACCTTGGGAGCAGAACTAATACCAAATGGCATTTGCTTAACTTATAACGTCCAAATAACATATTAAAAGCCACTAGCGTGGAGTTTGAATGCTCCAGCTTTACCTGGGAAAATGCACATCCTGCATCTAATGCCGACAATACTGTTTGCTTCTGAGAATTTAGGTGCCACTTCTTCAACATTTTTCATTGGGTAATGTTCACTTTTTTATGGCTTAATTTTATGGCTTAATTTAAATCCATGCATATCTCTATTTGGCTTTTCACGTGCAACCCAGTCCAGCAGTTGTTCTGCTTTTCACTTACACTCAGTTTTTCCATATTATCAAGTTTAGTTTTTACCTTATCTGTTAAGGCAAATGGCATTTTTCTTATTGGATGGATTGCAGCAGTTTCTGATTTGTCTCATTTAATATGTTATTTTTCTTTTGCACATACCAGGCCTTGGAAGACAACTGAGAGGTCTCCTTAGTATGCTGCCTGTGTTCTCTGTGTGCAATACTGTGGCATTGATAGCAGACAATTTTTTAAAATAACTTCATGGCTAGGCATGCTTTTAGTCCTGACACATATGGTAAATCTGCATTTACTATTTGGCAAATTAAGTGATACTGATTTTAAAACAAGTTGTAATGGTTGCTTGCCCTTGTACTTGTTTTTTATACCCTGAATATGAATAAAAACTTTGTTTTGTACAGTGTCTTTAGCTATTGCATTATATAATTTCCTTTAAATAACATCACGTTATATTTCAGCATGCAGTTCAACAGGTACCTAACTGCCATTAATGGGGAGCTGTATTTGCCTATCTGAAGCAGTTTGATGTGCAATCACTGCACCTACAAAGAGATTTGCTGTTTTTATTCTTCTCCAAGCACGTGACCATTTTTGGCTCTACTTGTGCAACACACATTTTAAAAGCGAGCTTTATCATTGCATGTATTTGATAGCTGACTGCGACAGGGTGCACTCCCCAGCGTGGCTCTGAAAGAGTTCACTGGAGCTCAGTCACAGCACCTGGTTGCACCTGCAGGCTGGGCCAGGCCCAATCATAGATGATTCCCAGCTGGGGGAAGAACTGGGTGATTAGTATAAAGAGAAGAAGCCCAGAGGAGAGGAGGGCTGTAGTCCCTCTCTTGGCAGTAGAGAGTCTGGCAGGGCTGAAGAGGAAGCTCAGGGCCAGGAGACACACAGAGCAGCTACTCGGGTGGACCAGGCTCTGGCAGTGAGAGTCCTGATGGTAGGGCAGGCTCTGGGACTTCCAGAGCAAGAATGCCAGCAGGTGTTTGAGGAATAGGGCAAGGGAAACGTAAGCCTGAAAGGCCAAGCCTGAGGAGGCCAGAAGATGGTTTGGTTTGGGATGCCAGGGGGGGATCCTTGCAAGTCCTGGCTCTGAACAAAGGGAAAACTTAGAGAGCTGGGAGGTGAAGGCCTGAAAAAAGCCTATGGTAGGAAAAGTCCAAGGAGGCAGCAGCCAGGATTCTAACAGAACAGACTGTGGCTGCTGGTTACTGGGTCCCTGGACTGAAACCCAATGTAGAATATGGGCCTGGCTTCCCCTACCAGCCCCTGAGAAGGGGGTAAGTACGACTGGAAACCCTGGGTGTGAAGAGCATGGGACCCAGAGCCAGGGCTGAAGACCTATTGTAAGTACATTGGGCTCTTAGTTGTTGGACTTTGTTACCCTGGAAAGGGTGGAACTAAAACANAACCCAATGTAGAATATGGGCCTGGCTTCCCCTACCAGCCCCTGAGAAGGGGGTAAGTACGACTGGAAACCCTGGGTGTGAGGAGCATGGGACCCAGAGCCAGGGCTGAAGACCTATTGTAAGTACATTGGACTCTTAGTTGTTGGACTTTGTTACCCTGGAAAGGGTGGAACTAAAACGTCACCTGGCTGGAAAGCTGAGTTTCAAGAAGAGGCAAATGGAGTGACCATCGGCAGGGGGCGTTGGAGAGGAAAGAGCTGCTATGTCACACTCATCCACCAGGGGCATGCCAGCAGTGAATCCACTCTTCTACACTGACCAAACGCTGGGCAGATGTTCTTGAGCACAGCTGGTGTGTGGGAAATGTTGTTTGTCAAAAGAACCTTTTCTCCTTCAGGCTAAGCATTGCATCTCGAAGGTGGGTGGGCCACGTCATGTGAATGGCATTACTTGAGTGAGTAAACACTTACCAGAGTGAGTAAGGGTTGCACAATCTAGTCCTTGCTTCGATGGTCATTTTGGTGTCTGTCGTTCTGTTTCTGAAATGAGGTCACAATGAGTAGTTGCTGATTCTCTACCAGGTCACTCAGAGCCTGAATCTGCATTTTGCTAATTTCACTGGCTCTGCAGATGTCTGGCTCAGGTTAAGGTTAAAGCAGCTTCCTTTAGCAGCCTGTCTTTCACATGGCCATTATGTATTCCACACACGAATGTCAAATACAAATTATTTTGTTAAGGAGTTGCATAGTTCATCACATTCACAGGGGTGATCTCTCAGTCAGCCACATGTGCACCCACTGGTTCATATCATAAATAAAAGCCAATAATTACTCACAAACAACGTTTTTTTTACCATATCTCTTAATTAATCCCTAATCTGTGATAAATCCTCGATCTTTTTCCTTCTCTCATGTGTTAAAGAATTTATATGCTTGCAATGCAGCCAGACCTGCCATGTGGAAGGAAAGAAATGCCTGAATAGAAGGTACTTTTTCTCTTGTGGACATAGCAATGACAAAGATTTTAAAACTCTGCCCTGTTTCTGCTAGTTTTCCTTGCTAATCTGGCAGACTCAGGGGAACTGCTCTCTCTTTGGTCTGACAGACCTTCTGATGCCATCTAGAGCCAGGTTCTGCCAGAGGGACACAGACTGGGTAGTTCCTGACTCCAAGGGTAAGATTTTGTGCTGTGGCTCCAAGAATGCAGCCCAGAACGCGCAGTTCTGGGGGCAGGAGGGCTATGGTAGCTTTTAGCCCTTCTTGTGCCTCCCTGATCCTGGCCTTCTTCAGGGGATGGAGAGGCCCCAAGCCCTGGGGCCCGTCTAGGTTAAGGTGGCCTCCACGTACAGCCCTCTGTCCCTCAATGCTGCTCAGAATCTCTGCAGCACTGCATGCTACATCCCCACCCTGACATTCACCTCCTGTTCCCAGCCCCATCCCAGGCATGCCTCCTATGCCAGAGCTTGCAATGGCGGTCCTCTGAGGGCAACCTTATGGCTGTCTTCTGCAGTGCCTGCACCTTGGGAGACCTTCCTCAGCAAAGATGGGATTTTTTTTATCATAGAAATGTAGGGCTGGAAGGGACGTCAACAGGTCATCTTGTCCTGTCCCCTGCACTGAGAATTATCTAGACCATCCCTGATAGGTGTTTGTCCAACTGGTTTTAAAAATCTCTCATGATTGAGATTGCACAAACTCCCTAGGTAATTTGTTCCAATGCTTAACTACCCAGACAGGAAGTTTTTCCTAATGTCCAACCTAAATCTCCCTTGCTGCAATTTAAGCCCATTACTTTTTATCCTGTCCTCAGTGGATAAGGAGAACAATTTATCACCTTCCTGTTTATAACAGTCTTCTACCTACTTGAAGACTTATCATGCCCCCCTCAGTCTTCTGTTCTCCAGACTAAACAAACCCAATTTTTTCAATCTTTCCTCGTAGGTCATATTTTCTAGCTCCTTAATCATTTTTGTTGCTCTCCTCTGGATTTCCTCCAATTTGTCCACATCTTTCCTGAAGTGTGGTGCCCAGAACTGGACACAGAACTACAGCTGAGGCCTTATCAGTGATGAGTAGAGTGGAAGAATTACTTCTCGTGTCTTGCTTACATTACATTGTTGACTCATAACTATAACCTCCAGATCCTTTTCTGCAGTACTCCTTCCTAGACCATCGTTTCCCATGTTGTATGCATGCAATTGATGATTCCTTCCTAAGTGGAGTACTTTGCATTTGTCCTTACTGAATTTCATCCAATTTATTTCAGCCCATTTCTCCAGTTTGTCAAGATCATTTTGAATTCTACTCCTGTCCTCCAAAGCATTTGCAACACCTCCCAGCTGGTATCGTCTGCAGACTTTATACATGTACTCCCTGTGCCATAATCCAAATCATTTATGAAGATATTGAATAGAACTACCCCCCTGACCGATCCCTGTGGGACCCCACTTGATATGCCCTTCCAGCTCAATTGTGAACCATTGATATTTATTCTCTGAGTATGGTTTTCCAACCAGTTGTACACCCACCTTAGAGTAGGTTCATCTAGGCTGTATTTCCCTAGTTTGCTTATGAGGAGATCATGTGAAACAGTATCATCCCTTTGTAAAAGGAGTGCAGTGTTGTATAGCGTAAAGCAGGGGTAGGCAACCTATGGCACATGTGCCGAAGGCGGCCCGCGAGCTGATTTTCAGTGGCACTCACACTGCCTGGGTCCTGGCCACTGATCCGGGGGGCTCTGCATTTTAATTTAATTTTAAATGAAGCTTCTTAAACATTTTAAAAACCTTATTTACTTTACATACAATAGTTTAGTTATATATTATAGACTTATAGAAAGAGACCTTCTAAAAACGTTAAAATGTATGACTGGCACGTGAAACCTTAAATTAGAGTGAATAAATGAAGACTCGGCACACCACTTCTGAAAGGTTGCCGACCCCTGGCGTAAAGGGACTGGAACAGGGGTGAGATCTTGCTCCAAAATTAAATCCAATGCTTTCAATGGACAAATCTCAGAGTAAGTTCCTGTTCAACATGAGTAAGGATGGTAGAATATGGCTCATAAGCTATATAATAAGATTCCAGGATTGTCAATGCTGAGTGTCACTCTGAAACCTATTATGTCTGTAGAGTGAGTTTGAAGTGACGGAAGCAGCTACAAGCATGGCTGAGAGCTCTTTTTGTTCAGAATATCACCAGGTTCAATCATCACTGGGTTTCATAGTCTGTTGCTGTCCAATTTTAAATTCTCAAGCATTTTGACTTTACAAGTCACACCCGTGCATTATACAGCCACAGTAAGGTATATATCTATGTCATGCCAAGAGTCCTAGACCATTGTGAGATAAGAGATAACTCAACCAATCACCATCCTTACTCTGCATGCAAATTAGCTGTAGCAATTTCATTGGTTGTATGAGGGAGACTGCACAGATGATGGATTACAGGGCCCAACTGCCACCTGCACAAATCAACACAAATTTCCTAACACCCTCCCCCCCAACACAAATCAACTCAAATGTCCTCACACACACACCCCAACACAATTCAGCACAACCATCCACACAACAACACAATAACCCCCAAAACACCCAGCCCTTCACTGCAGCACAAACCCCTCATTTACCACATGCAAAAATCTTCCAGCACAACACACACACTCGCCCACCCTCAGTCATCATTGAGCAGCGACACATATATTGTATGTTGTCAAGCATTTTGGCTTCACGAATTACACCCGTGCAACAAGCGCTTTCAACTGCTAGTGCTCTGTAAGCATTCGGAAGCTGGGTTTGTCCAGAGAGAACCTTATTAACTGAGGGTACAATCCTGCCAGCCTTGCTCATCTTCAGCAGCCCCCAGGACTGCTCACAAAGTGAGATGCTATTTGGTCCTGAGTTGTGGGATCAGGCTCAGGATGAGCCCTGATTCTGCTTCCGACTTCTGAAAACAGCTACCATCCTTGAGCCTTGAAATCCCACCTGCCCAGCCTAAAGCTTGTCAGAATTTCAAAATCTAAGTCTTTGCTGACGTTTCCAAATGTGGGGTGGGAGGGGAAGAAGATGGGAGCAGATCGGGAAATGTCCCTGTCGTTCTCAAGCCAGCCAGCTCCTCTGCACATAGTAGGAGGCAGCGGGCCTCCCTCTGCCTGCAAATCCTTTCTCAGGGTGACCCACTGTGCAGCTAAATTCACTGTCATTACCGTGTGCCGCTGCAAATCTCACAGAACCAGGAGGGCAATTCCGCAACACTCCCTCTGCCTTGGGCATGTGGATCCCGTCGGTTCCGGAGAGCGGTGGGTGGAGGCGTGATGGTGCTGATGGAACACGCAATACAGTAGTGTTGGGCAAGACTTGTGCTTCACCACCGAGACCCACGTTGCTAAATTCCATTTTCCCCATCGCCTCCTGTTACGTCGCAATCAGCCATGCTCAATGGCCCATGGGACTATGGCCAGCCTTGGGCTTTGGCAGGACTGGGGGCTCGCCAGCTTTCAGGACCCCCTGGTAGCTCTTGGTTTGGGGTGAGGGCTCCAAGTGGCCAAACTGGCTTCCTATCCCTGTGGTGCTCCAGCAAGACATTGGGCAACCCTTGTGCCGCATACACACACCACGCCAACACACACAGACTGCCACCCCACCGCCCCTCTGCACACCCCCTCCCACATATAAACACACGTTCCCCCACCGTGTACACGAACATCCCCACGCCACACTTGTCGATGCCACCAACACCCCCACTGCACACCACTACCATGTACAAACCCACATCTCACACACATCCTCCCACCACGTACAAAGACGCACGCAAACAGCCACGTAATAACCAGACCAAGCCCACTCGTGTTCACCCCCACTTCCCCTCCCCATACAAACACACAATCACACAAATGCACCTGCTCTGCACAAACCCCCCATGCACAAACTGCACGCAACTTGCACACCATGCCCACTGACCAGTCCATACACCCCCAGCCCAGCATATGTGCGACGCCCCATACACACACGACTACACTTCCACATGGGCTAAACCCGCCAAGGAGCTGCCCCCACTAACCCTCAGGCTGACCTTGGCCTTAATATTCCTGCCTGAGCCTTTCCAATGGGGCAGTGGCCTCTCTTCCCACCACTCAGATTTCCTCCTACCCACCCTTCTCTCTCCTAGTCTGTTTTTCCATTTATCTTCTTTGGCAAATATACATAAATATGAACAACTGTATCTGAGTGTGACCTTACCTGCCCTGACTAAATTAATGTAGTGTCTGGGAAGATAATTCTAAAGCCATAAGAAGATAATAAAAAAGGAAAGATTAAAAAAAAAAAAAAAGGGCAACCGTTGTGGTTTGTATTCTCTTATCTAACCTTCTGCAGGCCCTGACTGGGAGTTCGATCCCATGCTATTTAAAAGGATGCTGCAGTCAGGAGTAATACAGAACACCCCTAGCTAGGTGGAGAAGACTTTGCAGCCTCCCTGAATGCTTTCTGCTAGGGATGGGCCCACTCGATAAAGTTTGGAACCAAATTCAAGCTCCAACAAAATGTTGTACTGCTCAGAGGCAGCTTTTTGGTTCAAGCCACTCAGTGCCTATTACTGTTGTCATGTATTTGTATTGTAGTGCCTCTGAAGTCATGGACTTCATAACCGGGCTTACAATTTTACCCTAATCATGAGCGCAACTGTAAAAATATGTGAAAGTTCATAAGATGCCAGAGCCACGTAAAATAGCAAATGTTGATGGGGAAAGGTACGCCAGGGAGACAGACTGATTATTCCAAACAAAAAGGCCTACTGATCTAACTCAAGGACTGTGTTAAGATCATGCCTGGGAAACAAGAAAATGTGGGACCGGAAATTAATGAACCAAACTTGGTGTGTTGGCAACTAGGCAATTAGTGGACATAATAAGGAGGAGATGGGCTGTTCCATGGACCGCTCCCTTTGTGGGTCCTTAAAGAGACTTTAGGGAGAAAAATGTGGCTACTGGAGCAAGCTTCACTCAGGGCTGCCACCCTCACCATCTCCTAGGACCAGACCTTCATCATCCTGATCCTGAGAGACGTCCTGACCAGAGCGGGCCAGAGAGAGAGAGACCCAGATGCCATCATCAACTCTACTGGCTCCAGCTGAATCCCAAACACCACCTGGGATGAAACAGGATTGGACTTTAACAGCAGCAGCTCCAGCCCATCTCAACTCACGTTTTCTCTTTTCCCCAAAAGGACAGTTATCACTGTCTTTGATACCATCTAAGAGACTGACAAACACAGGGGGGTTCTTTCTAAAAACGCTCTCCAGCTAAAGGGGAAGGGAGCAAGGGACGGAGTGAAAATGAAAGCCTTCTTTACTGCTTCACATTTCCAATGCTTTAACTGTTTTTCCTTCTTTTCTTTACCTTTAATAAAAGGCTAAAAGGATTTTCAATGGTGCGTTTGCCACGGCACTAAGCAGGCTGAGGTTTCTGTAGACCAAACCCTGAACCTTGTTTAACACTGGTTCATGCTGGACAGCGCCTGGGTTATGTTAACATCTTTGGGGCCCTATATTCCATCTAAACTAATAGAACAGACCCCACTGCGCTAGGTGCTGTACAAACACAGAGCAAAAAGCTGCCCCAAAGAGCTTACAATCCGACAGTCTGTCTCCACGGTAATCACAGGCCGTGATTGCAGCAGTAGTGCACGTACCCAAGACATACTCACCCGGAGCAGTAAAGTCACAACAGCGCAGGCTTCAGCATGGGATGCACAAGCTGGCCCCCAATGCTGGGGAAATACTTGGGTGGCTAGCCACAGCTTCATTGGGACCCCAAGCTAGCTAGTTTAAAACTAGCTTGGGTAAGCTACACAAGCTGCAGTCACACCCAGTGATTACAGTATAGACCAGGGGTAGGCAACCTATGGCACGCGTGCCGCCTTCGGCACGTGAGCTGATTTTCAGTGGCACTCACACTGCCCGGGTCCTGGCCACCGGTCCAGGGGGCTCTGCATTTTAATTTAATTTTAAATGAAGCTTCTTGAACATTTTAAAAACCTTATTTACTTTACATACAACAATAGTTTAGTTATATATTATAGACTTATAGAAAGAGACCTTCTAAAAACATTAAAATGTATTACTGGCACGCGAAACCTTAAATTAGAGTGAATAAATGAAGACTCGGCACACCACTTCTGAAAGGTTGCCGACCCCTGGTATAGACATACCCAAAGGATGAGATAACATGCTGATGCAGATGGGGAGCACAAGGAAACAATGAGACGATACCAGTCAGCATGATAGGCAGTGGTTTCAGCACTGCAGCTGACTTCCCGTTGTCAAGATTTTTTGTAGCCATCATGGTAAAGCAGCGCCTTAGAGAGGACAATGAGGGGACTTCGCAGACTGTTACAGGGAGCTCCTCCCAAGCAGAACGGGTTGAACATTTTCTGATGGAAGAGTTTTCTATTGGAATATGCTGATTCAATGACATGCAAACATTTCGTGAAAATGTATCGATTGCATCAACATTTTCATGGGAGATTATCGAAATGTTTCATTTCAACATGATTGTTTTGACTTTTCAATTTATTATAATTACATCACATTATATAAATGATAGTCAAAATGAAACACTTTGACCTTATCTAGGTAAAACATATCAACCTTTATCATTTTGATAAGGTCAAAACAAAATATATTTGGAATATTTCCTTTCACAAAAAATGCCAACACTTCAACTTTTCATCCTGATTTGGGACAAAAAACAAATTTCAAAGTCTCAGAATTTCACGTGGGACAGAAACTCTGAATTTTGGAGACAAGCTACTGAACTAAATGCACCATTGGTCTGATCCTGTATGACAGTTCCTATGTCCTCATGATTAGGAAAAACTTTTTCACTAGGAGGGTGGTGAAGCACTGGAATGGGTTACCTAGGGAGGTGGTGGAATCTCCTTCCTTAGAGGTTTTGAAGGTCAGGCTTGACAAAGCCCTGGCTGGGATGATTTAGTTGGGGATTGGTCCTGCTTTGAGCAGGGGGTTGGACTAGATACCTCCTGAGGTCCCTTCCAATCCTGATATTCTAGGATTCTATGATTATTCAGATAAAAAAGGAAGGAAATGCAAAATATTTATGAGACTCAAACAAATGCGGTTAACTTTATTTTTCATTTTGGAACATCTCTGAACATCTGGGATCTGGCTATGCTCAGAAATACCAAAAATGGTGCTGGAAAATCTGGGATCCTAATATTCTTGCCCCGACAAAAGGAATAACCCAAAATTATTGTTACTTGAGTGTCTCGTGCCTAGTTTCAGACCCACTCAAACATTACTGTTTTGATTCATATTCGCAGTTGTTAGTTGGAAAATGTCAATTATTTTTTCCTGGGAAATTTAGAAAAAAGTTCTTTTAAAAAAAAATCCTAACAAATGTTTCACTGAAAAACTTAAAAAAAGTTGGTTTTTTAAAATCAATTTTTGAAAACCATTTTGAATAAAAAAAAGTGCTTTGGTAAAACCATTTGAAAACCAAAACCCATTTTTTCCCAAAATCTGAACTGAAATCGAATTATTTTTTATTGAAAACCATTTTTTTTTATCAAGCAAATGAGAATTCTTACCAGAAAATGTGGGGGGTTGGTTTCCCATATTTCATTTCCATAAAAATCATTTTGGTTGTAAAGAAACATTTTTAACTGAAAAAGTGATTAGCTGGAAACATTCTGAGCAGCTCCAGCTCTCAATCTATCTGTGCACAGGACAACTTTCATGGCCCCTGTTCCTGTGGCATGTGACCAAGTCAGAATCATTCATATATTTATCCTCACAACACCCCGGGAGGCAGGGCGGATATCCCCATTGTATAGATGGGGAACTGAGGCACAGAGAGGATAAGGTCACCCCGGGAGTCTATGTCAAAGCAGGAAATTGAACTCAGGTGTCTCAAGTCCCAGGCTAGCACCCAAAGCACTGGCTGACTTGTTGGGGCCAGAGGCTACTAGCATGTTGCCAACATCTCCTTTACCACCAGCCCATTGAAGCCTGGTTGGCCTCATAGTCCTTCCAGAGTCAGGACCACCCAGAGGATTCAGGGGGCCTGGGGTCATCGGCGGCAGGGGTCCTTCCGCTCCGGGTCTTCGGGGCACTTCGGCGGCAGGGGTCCTTCCGCTCCGGGTCTTCGGGGCACTTCGGCGGCGGGTCCCAGAGCGAGTGAAGGACCCGCCGCCGAATTGCCGCCAAAGACCCGGAGCGGAAGGAGCTCTGGGTCTTCGGCAGCGGGTCCTTCACTCACTCCGGGTGTGTTCAGCGGCACTGAAGGACCTGCCGCCGAAGACCCACCGGCCGAAAACTCTCGTGGGGGCCCCTGAAAACTCTCATGGGGGCCGCTGTGGGGCCTGATGCCTGGGGCAAATTACCCCACTTGCCCCCCCCCCTCTGGGCGGCCCTGTCCAGAGTACTGGTCTTTGAACCAGTCTCCCGCTTCTTGCTTGTGTCATTGCTGTTGGTGGGGGGCTTGATTCTGCCCTGTTGCTGCCTTCATTCCATTGTGTGTGTCCTCTTGGTCTTCTCTATTATTCATAGACCTTGTTTCTTCTGACTCTTCTCCATCAGGCCAGCTGATGGCTGGTGCCATTTTGAAGTCCTCCTGGTCCTTGGCCTTGACACCATTTGTGTGAGTGTGCTGGCTGTTACTCCGCAGTTGTCTTTGATTTAGTCTCCACCCCTGTCCTTCATGGCCTGTGTCCCCTGCGGGGCCATTGTCTGTTGTGGGTCTGGTTGGATCCAGACCTGCTCACCTGTGTGGAGTGGTCTCAGGTCCTTGGCTCCCTTCCTGGAGCGGGCTGACTGCCTAGCTCAGCGTTCTCTAAACTGCTTCTGTAGCCTGTCTGCCGTTCCTCCGCTGCTCTGCAGCAGACTAACCCTCATGGGAAGCAGACGCTTGGTTCTCTGGCCCATCAATCTCTGTGCTGAACAGATATTGCGATAGTCCAACATTGCCAGGGAGGGACCCCTTCCGGTCTTGCCTTTGCCATCAGTGTCTTGGCTGTCTTTATTACTGACTCTGCCTTCCCATCGCTTTGTGGGCACCCCGGGGAAGACGTCTTGTGCTCAGATTCCCATTTGGTGCTGAATCGTCTGGGTTCTGCTGCCGTACACTGAGGCGCGTTGTCTGACCATAGCGTGTCAGGTATGCCAGACCTTGCAAAATGTGCCTTCAGTTTCCTGAGCACCGTTCTTGGCTAAGCGTCCTCAAGATCATCCACCGCCCAGCCATTGGAACAATAATCTCCTCTGACCACGTAGTTCCTGTTGTAAAAAGTGAACAGGTCGGCTCTGACGTTTTCCCGGTCAGGTTGGGATTTCATGAGGCTGTCAAGCCTACTGTTGATCATTACACCCTTTGCACGTCTCGCACTGTTTCACGTACACTCTCAACTGGGTATTTGTGCCTGGCCAAGCCATACACTCCCTGGCTCGTCTCAGGCACGTCTCTATCCCCAGGTGTGGAGTATGTGTCCATCTCATTCTATCAGCCCTTCAGTCTACCGGGATCACTGCTGAGTCCCCTCTAAACGAAAGTCTGTCTTGCACAAGGATCGGAGGGGGTAGATTTCTATGGCACGTGCTCCTTGCAGTCTGGCCAATGCTGCAGTATGAATCATTGTACTGCCTGCAGCACCCCATCTTGTGTGCTGCTTCGTTAGCTTGCCTGGACTGTCCCTTCCGAGAGGGGAAGGTTGATAGACTCCTGTCCCACGGAGCCCTCTGTGGAAGATATACCCGGCTCATTGCATCTGGGCAGTGCCTTTCCTAGGTGGTACCGTCTCCTCCCATCGCAGCAGTGGAATCTCAATAACGTGTGTTGTAGTTGCGTGGGTGCACTCAGCGGTGGCTTCTCCATGGTGCTTTCTAATGGCCTGTGATCAGACTGCATGTCGCTCTAGCTGCTCTGGGGGGCTGTAATGCTTTAGGACTGGGGCCGCACTTACAATTGTCTTTACTCTTTTCAGTGCCGGCTCTTGGGTTTCTGACCATTCCCACGCTACATCACTGTCTCAAGGGTTCACAGGCTTCTGATAGGTGCGCACAGAATCTGGAATGAGAGTTGGCCATCCCTCTAAATCACAGGGCTCCCTTCACATCCATACGTCTAGGCGTTTCCTGAATGGCTCTTAGCTTCTCGGGGTCTGGCTGCAGCCTCTCAGAAGTCAACAGATGTCTGGTGTAGGGGACCTCAGTCCTCAGCTTCAGCTTGTCTGCATTCAGCCTAATACCCTACTCCTGATACTTGTGTAGGAGTTGTCACAGCTCGGCATCATGGTCCAGGATTGCCTCTTCCCTGACATCTCCTTCTTACAATAAAAATAGCATTAGCTACAATCTGGAGGCCTGGGAGTTCCTCTAGTTCCTGGTTCAGTTTCCACTGGATCATCTCTGGGGCCGGGCTGAAACCCATAGAGAGTCATACCCAGTGGTACTTGCCAAAAGATGTGGCAAAGGCTGTCAGGTGGGCCCATTCTTGACATCACAGACAGAACACTTTCCCCCTAGATAAATCAGGCAGTATGTCCTCAGTCACTGATAATGGGTCACGACTTCTTTTTTCAATGCTCTGTTCAGCGGTTTTGGATCAGTGCAGATCCTCAGCTTACCGGAGAGTTTTCTCACCACTAATGGGCTGCTGATCCACTCTGTGCTAGTTTTAGCAGGTGTGATGATGCCGCCTCTTTGCAGACTTGCCAGTTCCTTCTTCGGGCGCTCCGCCTCGCCCAATGGAGCTGCATTATTATAGTCTCGTGGGTTGCACGTGGAGGTCTATTATTGACTTCAGCCTGCCCTCGAGGTGTCCATCGCCTTGAGATACATCCTTATATTCAGTTGGACTGCTGGACAGGGCCCACAGAAACTGTTCTCTCGCTTCTCTCATGTTGAGGATACGGTGGCGCTGTCCTGTGATCAAATCCTTGGCTTGCACTGCCCTGCTGCCCAGCAGTGGGTGCTTCTCCCTGTGTGTCAACTACTCTAAACTCCAAGCGATAACGTCTCTCGTTTCGTGGGTTTCTTATCGCCAGTCTGCATTTGCCCATTGGCCTCCGAATGGTTTTTATTCTACATCCCCAGCACTTGGTTACATTTCTCCCGTCTAAGATTGCTGCTGATCAGTGTTGATGGGATTACATTACAACCCAGCTGGACTCGAATTGGTCGTTGTTCTAAGAGCATAGCTGCAAATATGGCAGCTGAACGGCTAGCAGCCTTCCTCTGCAGTGTGTGTCACACTGCAGATACCCTCCTCTTCATTGGACGTTTCTCTGTCATCGAGTTCTGCCTACACTGCTGGTTTTTTTCTTCCTGAGGTAGCTGCAGCATGGAGACATCAAGTGTCTGTTTCCTACACCCCTTCCATCATTGCATTTTTCTTTCTGCCTGTTGTGTTGCTTTCTACAGTGCATACACTGGACCATGATGCCTGCACTGTTGGTTAGTCTGTCTGTGTCCCGCTTCCTGGATTCCTTTAGCTTGAGCCTGTGGCCTAGTTCTGCACTACTGGCTGCTGTTGTTTTGACCCTTTCCCCGGACAGTTCAGCTGCCCCTGCTATTTGGAGGCATTTCTCCAGGGCTAAAGCTGTTTCTCTCAACAATCTCTCTTCTAAGCTGGAGTTGTGTGTCTGACAAACAACCCTGTCTCTAATTAGGGGATCCTTTACGGCTTCAAAGTTACGCATGGGTGCCGGAGTTCTCAGCGCTAATAATGCAAGTAACTATTCCATCCTTTGCTTCTTGGGTTGGGTTACAAAATTAGTATCTCTTGACAGCAGTGGTCACCAACCGGTCGATCGACTGCCAGAGGCTCCGTGATCTCAATCTCAGTCACTGAGACCAAGATTGTCAGAGGCTCCATGGTCGACCCATCATCCGTGAAAGGGTTGCCAACCCTCCTGCAGCCAAACAGGGAATAAGGCTGCTGGCGCTAACAGTCCGGCGGCGCAGCGGGGCTAAGGCAGGCTCTCTGCCTGCCCTAGCCCCGCGCTGCTCCCAGAAGCAGCCACCATGTCTGGCAGCAGCTCCTGGGGTGGGAGGGGCAGCAGTTCCCATTCCCGGCCAATGGGAGATGCAGGGGCGGTGCCTGCGGACGTGGGCAGCACACGGAACCACCAGCTCCCCCCACCCCCCAGGAGCTGCTTGCCCCACTCCTCGGGGAAGAGGTGGGGCAAGGGTGCTTGGGTTTGTGAGATTACTGTTATTTCTACATTTTCTTTGAGGTAGATCCCAGGTTGCACTTAAATTCAAAAAGTGATCTTGTGCTTCAAAAGGTTGGAGACCACTGCTCCACAGTCTCATTCTGTCTGGGGTCACAATACTCATCAAATACTCCCCAACTGTTCCAGTATTTTGGGCATTATTCCTGGCAACAGTGTCTCACTGGCACAAAAACCTTCATCTTCACTTTCTTGTCTTTATCCCCCAAGCTCTGCTTTGTAGGCAGCCTCGGTTCTCGCTTCCATGCTTCTGCAAGGTTTTTTATCTGGAAATCCCAAGCCCCTCCATGTTGCCTGTTTGCTCCGTTTCTAGGTGCCGCTTTGTTTGCCTGTCAATAACACTCTCTTTCTTCCAGTGGGTCTCACTAGTCTGGCCTCTGCCGCCATATACCATGGGCTGGCTTGCTCTTTATTATGAGACTACTTACGGCAGTGCTGCAACTGCAGCTAGCATTCCAGCCATGTGCACACAGACTGGCGCCTCAGTGCCTCCTCCAAACTCTTCCCTCCTGCAACCTGTGCTCCTCCCGCCATGTTCCATGCAGGTTGCTACAGATAGACAGGCCCAGCGCTCAGAGACACAACATGACTGTCCTGAGCATGATGTTACAGGGTAATTTTGCTTTGGCTTAGTGAAAATGTAACCTCTGTGATGGTAATTGTACTTGTGATATAACACTTTCCTGGGTGAGTGGTAACCTAAAGTGGTTTGGGGACTTTGCTTTTTATCTCTCTGTATTTGTGCTGGGAGCAGTGGGGACAGTGCATGTCCCCATCCCAGCGCTCCTCCTAGTCTCCCAAAGCAGATCCCCAGGTCAGGAAGGGGGACATGATGCCAACTTCCCCTCTGCACATGGAGCGGGGAGATCCCTGTGATGGCACAACCTGACGCTGGCTTATTAATATGGCTTTGTGCTCTATCATCGTTGCATGCAAAAGTAGCAGTGCAGCTGGAGAGACGTCACCATTTGACCTGGTGTCCTGCAAAAGTCCCTGCATGGAGAAATAGGGGGCTCATTCTCCACTCCAGCCCAGCGTTAAGCAGGAGTCGAAGTGCTCACCTCAGTGGACTACCCTGGGGTAAGGTGGTTGTAAGAGAGTGGGGAATCAGTCAGTGGGAAACAATTCCCCCGCCTTGCACACACACACACACACACACACACACCCCCGTATGTATCTGTATTGCGGTTGGCAGAAAGGGAGGGGGGCTCCGAGCAGGTAAAGGGAGAAGGTTGCTTGTGGAAAGCAAAGTTGGATGAGCAGTGGCTGAGAGGAGAGAGAGTCCCCTTTTGTTCCTGATTGACAGGCAAGACACGGAGAGACAGCCACATACAGGGAGAGAGAGAGAGACATGACAGACACCAGCCTTGCGCCCAAACTTGTCTTGGCCCGCTCCCCCTCTCCCCACCCCGCTTCCCCCTCGGTACATGGAGAGGGCTTTCTTGCGCCTTTGTTCAGCAGCTCAGAAGTGGTGTCGTGACAATGGCCGAGGTGAAAGGGGTTAATTCACGGTACAGAGGTAGGATGTGAGGATGGCAGAGCGGAACAATGGGCAGCCTTCCTCCTTTGTCAGTGCAGCCATTGTGCCGCGTGTGAAAAATGAAATCTGTTTCATTTCACTCCCAGATGCGATCAGCTGGCTCTATTTAGAAACCATCAAAAAAAGCAATCTAAGTGCGGAGGGGCGGGGGGTGGAGAGAGAGGGACCCCCATTATTTATTTATTTAGGATTTTAACATTTATTTTGCTTTAACCCACTCTCTCCCTCCGGCGCTCAAGTTACTGGAACATGATTAAAGCCAGAGAAAGCTTCCCCTCCTTGCCAGTGCCCCTGCCCCATGTTGTACATACGGGCTGCTGCAGGGCATGTCCCCAGAGCCAGTGCTCCTGCCCTGTGTTGTATACACAGGCTGCTGCAGGGGATTTTCCACAGAGCCAGCCCTCCTGCCCCACTCCTTCCAATCTCCAGATGACGGAGGCTGAGATTGATGTAGAAGCTCTCCTCCAGCAATCCCTAAGGCAGCTCCTGCTTGGAGAAGCTGGCACTGGTGTAGAAGTGGTGAGCTCTCCCATACCATTCCCTATGGCACCTCTTGCTGAGAAGGGCTGGGTCTTTAGTAGCAGTGAACTCCCCCCCCCCCACATCCCATAATATAAAGGAGCAGACTGACAGCCCTGGAGCCTGAAATCTCGCCGTAGGAATGGCTACAACATGGGCAGCAGCCATGCAAGCTTTCCCTGCACTCCCCATCAGCGGGACTCGACCCTGGCCTGCAGGGATCACCAGCAGAGATCCAAGGAGGGCTCTGTCTCATGCCCAGTTCAGCCCTTGGCTTTTCTGTTCATGCTGCCAGCAAAGCGGC
Organism: Platysternon megacephalum; assembly: GCA_003942145.1. NCBI lineage: Eukaryota > Metazoa > Chordata > Testudines > Platysternidae > Platysternon > Platysternon megacephalum. The sequence continues at coordinate 887,711 of QXTE01000130.1, read as the reverse complement.
CAATTACTGCCAATTTGCAAACACCTGTTTACTTAACATCTGAGCCTCACCAGTTCTTCACCTAGTTAACAGCTTCTGGCCATGGCCAATCCAGGCTGAACGTGAACCCGTTGTCTAGAGGTGGAAGGTTCCATACCCCAATTGTCAAGCCCCGTGAGCCATCCTAACCCCTGATCCTGCAAAGTCTTATGCAAACACTGAACTTTATGTATGGTGAGTGCTCCTAAATCCAATGGGCAAACCTCCCGTTGGCTCCCAGAGCAGCGTTGTTGCTTTCAGCCCATGGCGTTCCCAACAGCTATGCTGTGTGGTGTAAAATGCATGAGGGAGAAGTGCCTCAGCGTATGTCATCTACTGCCCTGGGGTCCAGAATTCTTCCACTTCAGTAGAGGTAGAGGCAACCAACTTTGCAAAGAGGAACATGGTGCTCTGGCAGTTTACCCCTGATCAGTGTCAATGCGGCTACTCACACTGGGTGAAGTTAAGTGTGCACAGCAGGACAGCAACCCATGGTAGAAATTTATAAAACTGTCTCATCTTCCTAATTTCAAGAGCCTGTAGAAGGGCAGTGGGGAAAATCCATATATTAGCAAACTTTTTCACTAGGAGGGTGGTGAAGCACTGGAATGGGTTACCTAGGGAGGTGGTGGAATCTCCTTCCTTAGAGGTTTTGAAGGTCAGGCTTGACAAAGCCCTGGTTGGGATGATTTAGTTGGGGATTGGTCCTGCTTTGAGCAGGGGGTTGCACTAGATGACCTCCTGAGGTCCCTTCCAACCCTGAGATTCTAGGATTCTATAAGAACATAAGAACATAAGAAAAGCCGTACCGGGTCAGACCAAAGGTCCATCTAGCCCAGTATCTGTCTACCGACAGTGGCCCATGCCAGGTGCCCCAGAGGGAGTGAACCTAACAGGCAATGATCAAGTGATCTCTCTCCTGCCATCCATCTCCATCCTCTGACGAACAGAGGCTAGGGACACCATTCTTACCCATCCTGGCTAATAGCCATTTATGGACTTAGCCACCATGAATTTATCCAGTCCCCTTTTAAACATTGTTATAGTCCTAGCCTTCACAACCTCCTCAGGTAAGGAGTTCCACAAGTTGACTGTGCGCTGCGTGAAGAAGAACTTCCTTTTATTTGTTTTAAACCTGCTGCCTATTAATTTCATTTGGTGACCCCTAGTTCTTGTATTATGGGAATAAGTAAATAACTTTTCCTTATCCACTTTCTCAACATCACTCATGATTTTATATACCTCTATCATGTCCCCCCTTAGTCTTCTCTTTTCCAAGCCGAAGAGTCCCAGCCTCTCTAATCTCTCCTCGTATGGGACCCTCTCTAAACCCCTAATCATTTTAGTTGCCCTTTTCTGAACCTACGATTCTAATGATTGTCAAAAACTAAAATGGAAGAATTCTGGACCCTGGGTGTATAGATGACATAAGCTGATGCCTTTTCTTTTTAATCAGATAATGAATTCACTAGGTTTTGAGTGAATTTTTTATCCACTTCCTGTCCCAAGCAGGGATTTCCCTGAATGGAAAAATACATTCTTAATTAATTAGTAGGAGGAGTGTATTTGTACTGCCGTAGTGCCCACGAACCCCAGACATGAACCATGACCACATTGAGCGAGGCACTGTACAGACACAGAACACAAAGGTGGCCTCTGCCCCAAAGAGCTTCCAGGGTACAAGACAAAAGACGACAGGTGGAGAGCGACAGAGAGACATGGGGGGCACATGGAAACAATGAGACGGAAGTTTCAGGTTAAGGTATTGCTCTTAAACAACGACAACAAAAATCTCATGCAGAATAGCGTCAACGGCAAACATCCCAGCTGTTTTACGGGGTGAGTGTAAAGGGAGTTCTAGGGGGAACTAATTACCCTGCAGAGGGGAAGGAGAAGAAATTTCACTTTTTCACTAGAAATTCCGGGGGGGAAAGTGAAACATTTCGTGGTTTCACTTAGGGTGACCAGATGTCCCGATTTTATAGGGACAGTCCCGATTTTTGGGTCTTTTTCTTATATAGGCTCCTATTACCCCCCACCCCCCTCCCGATTTTTCACATTTACTATCTCGTCACCCTAGTTTCACTGCAGTTTTATCACTGTTTTTCCTTCCATGCTAACAAAAGGTGATGTAAGCGAAAGAAAAACATGACTGACATTTTGCCCCCAAAAGAAAAAAAATCGCTGTTTTTTTCTGTGAAACTGACAAATTTTCACCTAAGGCAAAGGTGTGAAACTTTGCAATTTTTCTAGGAGTGGAATCATCTCATGTCATAAAGCAAAAAAAAAAAAAAGTAATGAAAATTATAATATTTTAGCCTTTAGAATGAATTAAAAAATTCAGTGGAAACGCCTGACCATTTTTATTTCTAAATACAACAATGTGACAGTTTCTCTTTTGAATTGTATTTGGTGCTGATGAAAGGTGGTGGTGTACTTGATGACTAGGCTTGGTGAGTGGAGGTCACCATAGCAAAAGAAGGCCCGCCCCTTCAGATGAGGGAGGCGCCACAGAACCTAGACATCAATCAAGCACTGGGGACAAAAAAAATGAACAAACAGGAGTGGGGATGCAGATCATAGGGTCAAAATGTGGGAACCAGAAGGGGACACGGAGCAGAGGACTCCCAGACCGCATCCATTTCTCCAAGGTGTCTCAGAACATCAGAGTGAAGTCCTGTATCCTCGAAATCTGAACCTGCAGCATGGACACTGAGAATGCAGATTTCTCAAACCACTAGTCCATGCTGTCCTGAGGCCAGGCAATGAGACACAGGCATTGGTGTGAGAGGAGAAGTGCACATGGGGTGAATGGATGTTTAGACCGATGCCAGTGAATTCGTTTGGCTGAAGCTTGAATCTGCCCTTTTCCTCCAAGCACTCCACTCCTGCAGTAATCACCAGCCATGCCCACCGTGGGTGGTTGTTGGTTTTTTCTCTTCCCGTGGCCTTTGTGAGCACGTGGCAAAGCTGGGCAGATGGGTGGCCCTGCTAGCCAAACAGCTCGGTGGGCCGTAGCCCATTCTGCAACTGGCTTCATCTGCCACTTAATAACCCTTTCATTCTCATTACCTCGGCATTGTCTTCCCCCGCACCGTCCTTCTGTCAGTTCATTGTGGTCCTTCCGTGGAGTAAGGAACAGCCCTCCCCGGAGATACGGCACGAGAATGGGTCTTTCTTGGCAGGGTTGGAGAGGGAAGGGGGGGCGGGGAGATGGCGGCGAGAGCGGGGATGTCAGATCACATAAATCAAGCGCCGTAGCTTTCCTATTTAACACACTCTTCCCCCTTCGAGTTGTCAGTGAAACCGTTAATTAATTAGCTAATCCTGCGCTGAAGTGGATTCTAAATAGATCTCCCCTCCCCTCCCCCCAGTTAGGTAATTACTGCTGAGGGAGGTTTTGTGAGAGTCATTTTCCAGCAGGGACAGCCCCGGATGGCTGAGGGAGATGAATTTAAAGAAAGTTGGGGGCGGGGGGAGGGGGAGGAAATCCTATTGCCCTTCTGCAGGGCTGGTGTATTTTCTTTAAAGATACAGAGAGGGCAGGAGGGGCTGGGAACGCGGGATGGGCACCAGAACTTTTCTTGTTCTCTCCGTCCCTAGGAGACGTGTGTTGCAGAGAGAGATGGCTGTGCCTCTCGAGTAGGTGGAGATGGGTGAACTTGCTTTCTGCTTAGTCTCACCCGCCCTGGGGAAAGCACCCAGACCCTGATCCAAGGCCCAGGGAAGTCAACAGACAGCTTACCATTGACCTCAATGGCATTTAGCACAGGGATTGTTAAAGGTCACTATACCAGCTTCTTCCCTGGTCCGTCTCACACTGGTATCCTGAGACCAAAGGGAGAAGAGATGATGAACTAGCTGGTCATTTGGGCTTTAGAGCAGCGGGCATATGTGGCTGGGTGGCACCCATCTGCCATTTTCTCCTTCACGAGAGAAACTCCTCCCTGGTGCTGCTCAGGGAAGTGCCAATACTTTCTTTGGGTCAGCCCTGATGCTCAGCCGTTACTGCAGGAGTGCAGTGTCCTCTGTCTGAGCAACAGAGGGGGTATTGCTTAGTGAGGGGGCTCAGTGACCCCTCAATGGCCATGCTACACACCACTGTACTGATGCCCAAGGGTATCTAATACTTGATTTGTCACCCCTGTTATTACAGGTCCAGTTTGGAAACGGAACTTTGCAAATCCAAATGTCCCTCAAACGCTTTTATGCAAAAATACCAAGGTTTGGCTTTGGGGATTTTCCTTTCCAAAACGATTATTAGGAACCCCAACAAAAAGTCATTAGTATCTGATGCCTGACAGGTGAAATAAACGGGTGGGTCTTGGCCCTGCTCCCAGTGCATAGCCATCCAGGTACAGAATCCGAGCCCCACAATGGCAGCACCGTGTCGGCAGAAAACTCAGACAACATTATCTTCGCTGTTTATCGTTTCCATGTTCTTCTGCATTTGCAACTTCCCCACCCTGAGAAGAGCAAAATTTCATCAGTGAGGTCTGAATTCCTTCCCAACTCTGCATGCCTGAGTGATTCAAATAAGAATCCAGGTCCAAATGTTCAAAAGTAACTCGAGATTTTAGGTCCTCCGTTCGTGGTTTCCAACTTGCAACGCCTTAAAGGGGGCTGATTTTCAGAAAGTGCTGAGCCTCCACCCTCAGAAAATTAGGTCCTCCTGAGGTGTCTTGAGTGGGACATGCTAAAACAGAGGCACCCAAAATCACTAGCCACTTCTGTGAATCTTGGCTTTTGGGTGCTTATAAAAGCAAATACCTGACCTCTACTCAGCTGAGAAGGCCTTCCCATACCCAGGTTGGTGAAAGCGCTTTGCCACAGTATGGCACATGGTCTGTGCAGAAACATTTGGGATGGACGGACCCACTAGTCCATCCACCTGCACCTTCACGTATCACTTTGCTATGCCTAAATGCTCTTTAATGGCATCGCAGGGTGGCTGGCTCCTTTAAGGAGTGATGGGCCCAGCAGTTCCGCCAAGTCATGTGATTGGTGGGTCATCAGACCCACTTAGGCCTCTGGGTACATAAGGAAGAGGCCTGGGGCAGAACAAAGGGGTTGCAGAAATGGCAGTGAATAAGAAGGAGCCTGCAGATAGACAATGGAGAGTTGCTGCTTGGAGAGCGGAAAGACAGATCTTCAGGGAGGACAGCTGTGCCCAGCTAGAGGCCAGGTGAGGACTCTTTGAGTTTATTTTATGTTGGAAAGACTTTGTGGGAACTGGATTAGGGGACTATAAAGGGGGCTGCTGGAAGAAGCTGGCCTGAAGTTGGCCCCGCCTTTAGAGGGAAGGCTTTGGTATCCCTTTGACCCAGGGGAAGGGTCTGGAACTGGAGGGCCAACAGAAATGGTCTAAAACCTTAATAAATTAGATCCCCCACAAAGGGAATTTTGTTTATGCCTCTGGATTGTGTGGAGTTTTTGAGGAGCCACAAGGGAAGGGGACACCGAGGCAGGGTGCTGCATAGCCATCGCAGGCTACGAGGGGGTGCTTGAAAGGGGGCTTGGCCTGTTACAAAGGGCTTGGAGCTAGATTTTTAAAACAAGCTCTGTACAGTGCCTTTAGCATGCAGTTGAGCCTTGCACCTCTTCAGTGATGGAGAATCTTTTGTTCGTTCCCTGCTTTTATTTACATCTAGATGATCAATATGCCTTGCAATAGAGAGCAGTGGAGTTTCCTTGCTTTATTTTTGGAACCCATCATATATGATCAATTGAATATGTTGCAACAGAGGCTGGGATGAACTAGGGCCTACTGGGTCTCTTTCTCCTTTGAGCTCAGTGACCTAATGTGGTGACCTGTACCAGATCATTTCCACTGACCGTTCCCTGTGGGTTCTCACAAAACAAAGCATCTGGAGTGAGGGCTATATCCTAGCAGCCCACTATTATCTTCCTCTGCGGCTGGATTGAAGGTAGTACCTTACAGTGCAATTCCAAACCCATCTCTCTCACACTCCTGGTTCCTGTGGGTCATTCCTCCTCTCTGCTACAGCTATTTCAATCCAGCGTGTGTCAAGGCAGCTCATTTTTCCTACTGTCTTTTCTCCAGGAATCTCACACGGATTAGAAGGGGGGAATTGACCAGGACACTACAAAATACTTTGAGGATCAATTCTTCATTAGCAAGGAGAAGGATTCTTGTCTGTCCTTAATTTCTGTGATTCAATTACTCTGGGGCTTAGAGCATCTGGGAGGGTTAGAGGAGATGGGAGGGGGACAGGCAAAGGAATGAGCTATTGAGTCTGGTGACGAAAGGGTGAAATAAGGGCCACAAGATGCTAGGAAGAATTGCAGATCCTTCCCTTGGTTAGACAAAAACATGGGTGTCCTGAAAGAAAGAAGATACAGAATCTCCTTGGGGCTCCGAATGACCGTGTTATCAAAGGGACCATTGCACATTAATAGCTCAAGATAATTCCATAGGATCCTAGGCTATAGCCACGGAGAAGACCTCCCTGTAATGCCCAAAGGACATCGCTCCCTTGGGGTTGTTGGGGATTCTCTACTAAATGAGTTGGGAGGTCTCAGTCCAATTCATAGACTCATAGACTTTAAGGTCAGAAGGGACCATTATGATCATCTAGTCTGACCTCCCGCATGATGCAGGCCACAAAAGCTGACCCACCCACTCCTGGATTAATTCTCTCCCTTGAATCAGCTGTTGAAGTCCCCAAATCATGATTTAAAGACTTCAAGTTGCAGAGAATCCTCAAGCAAGCGACCCCTGCCCCATGCTGCGGAGGAAGGCGAAAAACCTCCAGGGCCTCTGCCAATCTACCCTGGAGGAAAATTCCTTCCCGACTCCAAATATGGCGATCAGCTGAACCCCGAGCATGCGGGCAAGACTCTCCAGCCAGACACTTAGGAAAATGAATATTTATATCCCATCATTCCTAGTATATCCTACCAATTCCTAGTGTACGGCTGCCAAACCCATCCCAAGTGGCATCCCTGTAGCCTTACCAGAGGGTGCATGGCTTGGACTGGCCATGGAAACTGAGCTATCCTCTTCTCCCTCCAGCTTGGGGTTGAGACACATTGGCGAGACAGCTGGGGAGAAGCTTGCCCAGTAGTTACCTGGTCTATGGATAAATGGAGACGTTGGTCTCCAGGGTTGTCACCGGAAATACATGTAGGTCCTGCCTTGGTGCTGCATCTTCCAGTCTGTCCCTGCTGGAATCCACAAGTGCAGTCAGAGATAACCATAAGAGAGGCAGGTTGGAGCCCGTGGGGCGGGGGGATGTGATATGGGGCGTCTGAGAGACCAGGCCATATAACGTAGGTCTTCTATGGCTGCTCTCTGCCCTCCTCCCCTCACGGGCACCGCCACCCCATTCCACCCCCTTCCTCATTCTTTGCCTAAGTCTCTTCCCATCTGTGGCAGCGCCGCGTCCCCCGGTCTCTGCTCAGCTGGCAATGAAGGAGGCGGGTGGGGGGAGAGCACGCGGTAAATCACCTTTCTGACAGCTCTCGGAGACGCTCTCCAAGGGAAGCGTGCGGCTCCCTTCTCTGTCACGTGCAGCTGTCACAGGCAGAGGTCCAAGGTCAGCTAAGTGTTTAATGGGCCTCCTGTGAAGACTCGCAATGAAGGGAAGGGAGGGAGAGGGAACGAACATATGCCACTGCACAGGCACCAGGGCTGTGCTGTCTTGGGGAGGAGGGGTGGGTTCTCTTGGCAGTGGCAATCCTTGTCACGCAGGGCCCAAGCACCGCAGGATGCCTCTCCCATGCCAGCCCCCCTCCCTCCCATCAGCTCCAGAAGCTGGTGCAAATGTGATGTTTGGGGATCCCCTGGGTTCTTTACTCTGGCATGTGGGTTTTCAGCCTGAGGGGGCAGCGGTCATGAGCAGTTGCGGGGACAGAGCTGCCTATATGACTAAATAGAAAGGAGGCTCCCAGCTCAATGAGAGTTGCGGGGGGATCCTGCTGTGGGCAAAGGTTGAGAACCCCTGCTCTCATGACAGGTGTACATCAAGATATTGACAAGGCAAAATAACCGTATTCCTCTGAAGCTCAGGGAAGGTTTAGTTTCGGTTTGGGCCCAGTTCTGCGTCAGTTCTTATTGAATCAGCTCTGTTTCTTTGTGATACCCCCTGTTCTGCCCAGGATTCTCCCACCCCACCTCCCACCATCTCTCCCCATCGAAATGGCTGTGATGATTGGGCTCTAACCACCGATGAGCTAGAAGACCGTGACCCCTTCTGATGGAGGCTTGCAATGATGTCACAGCCCCCACCACTGCCTCCCCACCCAATGCTGGCTATCTACATCTGGATACATGACCCTAGCAATGGGTACGACATTTCTGAACCTTTGTGCCCTGTCCACTCGGCAAAATCAGAAGTCTTTGGTTTTAATTCAGTTCCAACTCGGGCAAAATGTCTTTGGAGTCCATGGGAATTTGCCTGCACAAGGACTGAATAAAAACTGAAAAAGGACCTCCAGGTTTGTCCCTACATGAATAAATTGCAGGGCTGCTCTTGGGCAACCAGATCACCTGGCTTGCTTAGCTAATGCCTGCAGATGCTTATCTCCAAGGTGTGGATTGAGAAGGGCTAGGGTGGCTGAGTAGAAGGTGAAAATAGCTATGCAGATGGTTTTGGAAAGGTGATCTAATATCCATACAATTTAGGGAAGTCTGGAGAGAACAAGTCACACAAGTCAGTAGGTTGGGTGGAAGGTCACATAGTGGTTACATGGCTTTTGGAGAAGACCAAGAAAATATAGTTCCTATGAAATATACGGACCCCATCCAGGAATGAGAGCCCATTCTAGTCTCAGCCCAGGGTTAGGAGTCAGGCAGCCCTGAATTTTAATCCTGGCTCTGCCACTAACTCATTCCAACGTGTGATCATTGGCAAATCACTTCCCATTTCTCTGTGTATAAATGAAGAGAATACTCTGAGTTATGGTGACCTCACTGATGGCGTGCTCCCCTGCGTGTGTGTCGCTAGGACTTCTGGGGGCACGTCCCATGGTGCTTTGTGCTGCAGTGAGTTGAGTCACTCTGTGATTCTTTCCCTGTAAAGTGTGGGAGAACTTGTCTGTCCTGCTGGGCATTTGGGGGTGGAGGGATTGTGGGAAGGCATTGGAGGACTCTCAGTACTTGAGTGATGTAGCCTGTGTCCTCACTGCAAAGTGGGTGGGTTACCAGCCCAAGTGAAAGCAGCACCTGGGCTCTACCTCCCTGCACTAGCCTGGGTTGAAAGCACCATCACACTCGGGTGAGAGGGTTACATGTGTGGACAGGAGGGGGTTAGGGGAAACACCTGGGTAAAAGCCAAAGTTAACTCTGCAGTGAAGACACTCCCCGAGTCAGGAGTGGAGTAATGGCTTAGAACAGCCATTCAAGAGCTAAAGGGGTTTGATTTCTTTCCCCCGGCACAAATTACGCTGAAAGTGACCTTAGCATAGGCCAGAGTATGGGGAAACTCAGACAACCCAACAGACAAGGCTTTGCTGCCCCCCACCCCACTTTCCGCCTGCAAGCTCTTCTCTTTATCATGAAGGTCTCAGAGCAGGGCCTATATGCATGGCCGCACACTGCCTCCCTGCATGCATACTGGCCTCCCACCACCGCTTGCTCTTTCAGTCTCCATCTCATCCAGCCACTGGGCTAGTGCCACCCATCAGAACCTAATCGCTAGCGTGGCAGTCTGGGGGCTTTGATTATGGCGGTATCAGCTGGCCTGTGGCTGTTGCCAAGTATTGCCCACATCCCAGGAAAACACTGCAACCTACGAATCTAAACCCTCCCTCCACTTGGGGGCTGACAACAGAATAAAACAAACCATGGTACAGGGGGGATGTCTATCGGCCACCCGCCACCACTCTCTCGTTCCGTTTAAATAACGATTACTATCACAGTCTTGCAAACCTGCAGCACGTCAGCAGATGCCTCAGGAGCGGGAAAGACCAAACAGCAAGTGTGAAAAATCGGCACACTTTTTTCCCCCCCAAATGCGTCTTTTAGTCTTTTAGTTGTGTATAAAAGACACAGCCCCGAATATCAGGACGGGCCCGATAGTATCAGGACGTCTGGTCACCCTAGAAGAACAGGAGGTTCAGAAGTGGGGGAGGCATGAGTGACAAGGCTAAGTGCAGAGGGAGGGGTAGTCACTGGGAACGTGGAAGACAAGGTTTGCTTTTGCAGACTGAATCAAACCAAGGGAAGCTGGTGAATTAGTGCTGTTTGCTGAGCAAACACAGCCGGGTGGGGACAGGCTGTGGAACAATATTTAAACACAGTCTCTTATTTGCTGGCAAATATCATCCCCCCCCTTTTCTTTCTCCCCTTCCTCCCTTCCTCTCTTGTACTCCAATTAGAGGAGTTGGGCAAGACATCCCAGGATGAGAAGGGACAAAATTCCTATAGGAGGAACTGGAGGAAGGAAACAGGAAAGAGTGTAATTTCCTGCCGAGATAGCGCTCCCCCTCAGATGGTCAGGGACAGACAGTGTTGTCTAGTAGTAAGCACAGGAGGCCTGGGAATTGGCACTCTTGGGTTCTGCCATTAGAGCAGTGTGACCTTGGGCAAGAACCTCTCAGCCTCAGTTTCCCCCTCTGTAAAAAAGAGTCAATAATGCCCACCTTTGCGGCGCGGGGAGGGGTGCCGGGAAGCTTAGTTCAGGTGCATGTGCCAGGTAGTATTGTTTATGTTACAATGCAGCCTTGGTTATTAAGGGGCAGATCCTCAGCTGGTGTAAATTGGCATAGCTCCACTGACATCAATGAAGCTGCACCAATTTACACCACCAGCGAATTTGACCCTAAGTTTCTAAAATGGCTGCACGTGGGAAATTAGTCCAGGATCCTCTATGGTTCTATATTGAGAACCACTGTCTCTCTCCCTAGAGAAAGTAACCATAGAAAGTCCAGTGTTTCATCCACCAATACGTGGCCAGACGCTAACAGAATCTCCTGTCCGGGGGCCCAAATCACAGACTCTTGTGGTCTGTAAACAGTTGCTTAGACAGGTGAGTCAAACGGCGCATCCTTCCAGCAGCCGGAGCTGTGCAGAGCTCGAGTTGGCTGGAAGTCGCTCGGGCAATATTCCATATTCAGTGTCTGACTGCATCACTGTGGAGCAGTGGACAATGGGGGCAAGAGAGTAATGTTGGTAATAACCTGGGGACATCCCTTCCAAACTCCTGGACCAGGACTTTGGAACAGCTGAAGATGCGTCTTCCCTGGAAACTCCTGCTGAAATTCTGTGCTGTCTTCCAAGCCTGAACCCTCACTGCTTTGCCAATACCTCTCAGTCCTGATCTCTGGCACTGCCTGCCATGCCAGTCCTGGGCTCCCCGACTGCTCCGCTGTCCTGACCCTGACACTCCAGTTTATCGTACATTCCAAATCTTCTCATGTTACTGTCAACTGCTGCAGAATGATAGGTCCACGTTTCAGCCTCCCTTCATAAAGCATCCCCAACTGCTGGGCCTGCTTTATGGAACAGTCTTAATGCTCATTCACCCTTCGAAGGCCGGGTGCTTACACAGCAGCTGTTCTGTACATGCCACTGCGTGAATTACAAGTCGCTGCCGACACCTGCATCATTCATTATTAAACCACTCGTGTGTTTGGCCTGCGGCTTAATCTAACGCCACCATGGTGGCTGCAGGAGAAATCCAGCCATCTGTAAAAGCAGTATCCCCATGCCTATGTCAGCAGCATCACCACTTTTTGCAGCAGTTGTGCCAGGGCTTTCAGGGTGCAGAAGGAGCCGTGCCACGGGTTCCCGTAAGAAGACTTGCAGTCCTGATGGGAGCGGGATCAGAAGCCAAAGTGATTCATTCTCAAGAAATAAATCATATCCTCCACTGGTGTAAATCAGCATTGCTGCACTGAGTCCCTGGAGCGCTGCTGATTTACACCAGCTGGGGACCTGGCCCAGTGCCCTTAGCTGTGTTACTAATATCTGAGATTAGGAGAGGAGCAAGAAATTGTAAAAATCTAGCGTTGTTGGCACTGATCATACCGTTACTTTGATTTGCTCTTCTCTGGGCATGGACAATGATTCTGGAGTGGTCACTTGTTTTAAGAGATCTGGCTAACTCTCTACTGCACGTAACTGATCAGATTGTCCTCTCTCTCACACTAGTGTCACTCCATTGACCCCTGGACAGTTAATCCTGATTTACACCCATGTAAGTGAGAACAGAGTCGGTTATAAACATGGGCCCTGATCCCACGACTCAGTCAGCGTCATTGGTCAAATGCACCTTTGCAGAGTGCCACTGGCTCCCAGGGGACTCTGACCAGACTTAGGTGTCTCCTCACACAGATCCAGTTGCAGGATCACTTGGCCAAATTATTCATCAACTGACCCTAATATTTTTCTTTTTAAAAGATTTGTTATTTGTGCCATTTGTCAAATAGTTTGGACAAACAGTGTTCCGACCATGGGCCGTTTGCAAACTGTTCCCTAGGCTAGGCTTTGTTCATGCCACATGATGTTGCTGATCAGACGACTGAAACACGAGAACACGGACTAACAGTGAGCAAATAAGGCACTTCCTGGTGCACGTTTCCAGGTGAATCCTCATTTGTGCTAAAATTTGTGAAACTTTGGGGATTCGTGAGCACTTTGACAAATACCCAGCAGTGGTGTGAATAGTCGCAAATAGCAAGTAATGTGATGACCCGAATCAGGGCAGCCTGAACACTGCACGTTTTAGTTATGAAAATATTAATGGTAGGTTAAATATCATCTTATAGATAAGGAAAGGGAGTCCCAGGAAGCTGGATCTTCAAAAAGCTGAGCACCCAATGTGCTGAGTGCTTTGGAAAAGCTGACCAGAATCATCCCAATGGGAGTGGAACACTTTTGCAGATCTGGCCCTCATTTAAGTAGCTAAAGGGTGCTGAGCTGAAAATTTGGCTCAAACGGTGGGTGCTGAACACTTCAAAATCTTGCCCTGTGCAACTTCCTTGAGGTCATGCAGTAAATCTGTGTCCAAACTGGGATTAGAACTCAGGAATGCCTGGCTCCCAGCCCTGTGCTCACACCACTGATTTACACTGCCATAGTGTGTCTATTTTTTTTCTTACCCATAAAGCCACTTTCTGACCCTCACCCCCGCCAAGAGGTCCAAATACTTGCTGGAGAGGCAGCGGGGAGTCAATTTTCATCTGTAGAAGGATATGGACTGGTTTGCCGTTTCTCTGCTTAGCAAGTTCCACAAAAATTGCTAGCAGCCATTCACAATTGGACTGGATATTTTTTTGGGCATGACCCAGTGTTTGCTTTGTGAATGCCCATTAACACTCTTCCTTGCCTTTAAGGCACCTTTAGTTGGCTGTTGGCAGAGACCTCCTCTCTGATGTTAGCATTAGGGAACCGTACTGAAGGCCTCAACCTGCACAGGGCGGAGAAGCAGCCAAGAGGAAAGGTAGTGCCATTCAGCCGCTGGGGCCCATCACTAGCTGTAACGACGATTTGTGGATGAGGGAGGCGCATGCAAGCCTAGACGCCTCCCTCCCCAGACTTAGCTAGGCCAAACTGAAGCTCCAGGAGACAAACTCTGAGCTGCTTACTCAGGGAAAACTTGTATTAATGTCAACGGAGCAAATGCAGAGAGGTGCTGGGAAGCTAACTCCCATTGGCTCAAAGTTCTTCCCCAGTCCTTGTTCAGACTGATTCTCATTGACTTAACTGGAGATTGCCTGAGCAAGGAGCAGAGAAGGACCCTGAGATGGAGGCTTCTCCAGGGAACTTGCTAGCATGGGTGGGGTGAAGCAGTAGAGATGGAGCAAGGACAGTCCTAGAACTCCTCCCAAAGTCTTTTTGAGGCTCCAAACGTTCGGTCACGGATCCTTCTCATGTACCATTGCTGGTTAGTGTCAAAATCCCCTGATTTCCAGGACACATCCCACATAGGTGGAAAGTGATCATCTTTTTGGTTAGGCCTGTGCTCATGAACCAGGTTGTTGGGTTAAGCATCCAAAGGATTAGGTGTTCTTCCGAACTAACATACCAATCAGCTGCAGTAGAGCATTTGGTTCAAAATTAGACTCCATGCCAGAACCAAGTAAATTAACTCGGGCTAATACAAACATCAACAGAGCTGAACTCGCCACGGGGCCTTGTGACATGAGAAACATCTGGGTGGCAAAACCATTCCCAGTGTTGCATCCCAAGCTACCTGGAGCCATGCTGGCAGAGCAACCCACAGTGATGGAGTGACTGTGTGTGTGTGTTCACACACACAGTTCCCCTTTACTAATGTCTTCCTGATGCTTCTGATTTCAAGGTCTGGCTTTTTAGACCCATTTTTGGTCAAGGGAGAAGTCCCATTTGCTGCCCCTTGGCTCCAGGTATAAAATACATTGCGAGGCCCTTTGGGTCATTCTGCCCAGTGAGGAAGGTAGATGTAAAAGGTCACTAAGTGGCAGGTATTTGATGGCTGTGAGAGAGAAGAGAGCCTTACGTAGCCTCCAACCCATCAAATGCCAGCCACTTAGAGACCCTTTAAATCTACCTCCCTCACTGGGCAGAATGACACAAAGTGCCTTGCAATGTACTCTGTACCTGGAGGCATTAGTACAGGCGAACCCCCTCCACCTCCCATCAGCTCCATCTCCCCTGGCTTCTCTCTTGTTCTCTTCCTCTGAAAGAAATACTTTGAGATGATCTTGGTGCTTTGTTGGTGGTTAGGAGGACACTGGATAAAGAGTCTGAGAAAGTGAAAGAGGGTATGTGGGGTGGTGGGAGGAGGGGGGCTGAGGGGGAGGACAGATTCTCAGTATCTAAAAAAAGAATTAAAGTGCTTTGACTAGTGAAGAAATCAGCTGAAGAATGGCAGCCGAACAAAAGCAGCGAGGCTATGGACAAGTCAGCCTGAATAGGCCTAGAGCTCCTTAAATTTGTAGGAAAAACCCCTCACCCTCCCTCCCTTTTAAGCCTCTGCTCCTTACTACTTCAAGAACAAATGCAGAGCAAGAAAAACACGAGGCAAGGGGGGGAGAGAGTGCCGGGAAGGGGGGAGCTAAAAAAAATAAAATAAAAGGTAATCCTCAGCCACTTTGCCCCTCCCGGGGCTACCAGGGGCCTGATGAAAGGTCCGGTGTGAAACCATTCTGCTATTCAGATGCAACAAGCAGGATTTACAAGCAAAGAGAAAGAAAAGAATGGGCAAGGGGAGAAAAGGAGAATTATTTGTGTCTCTTAATACTTGTTAAGCACTTCTCTCTTGCTGGACCAGACAAGACACAGCTCTGCTCAAAGTCCAGGCACAATCCCCACCCCGCCTCCACTCCAGCTTGCCTTCCCTGCCCCCACCCACGGAAACCAGGCAACACTTTGTTGCTACTGAGCTGAAATCGGTCTCCTCTCCGAGTGGCACACAAAGAGAATGGCAATTAACCTCCGTGTTCCCCCACGACAGCGATCTAATCAGCGCTGCGCCGAGCCCTGCGCCGTCTTCCAGTCGGCAGCCTTTGTGCAAAGGCCAGGGGAGTGTGTGAGGGGTGGGGGTTGGCTGGGCCTGCTTTCAAGGCTTGGGCGGGAGGGTGCTGTTTGTTTTGCTTTAGCGAAGGGGACATCGGCCATTTTCTGCTGCCGTCCAAGTTGCCAAAGGGGCGCTCCTGTAAACCAGGCTTCAGAGCCGATGCTCATGGTGGAGGGGGCCGGATAGCTATGGGATGACTTTGTTCTGGTCAAATGAGACCCCTCCCCAACTGCAAACCTTTGGCCCAGTCCCGATCAAACCTTTGCATGGCTACAATAATTGCTGACATGTCAACATGCCCCACTTCCCCTCACTGAGCCCTGCATCTCCCTCCTAGATTGGGACGATGTCGTAAGAAGGCAGCCTGAGGAGATGGGTGAGCCAATGGACTGGGAACCAGACGACCCGGCTTCTATTTGATTGACTGGTATTGTGGTAGCTGCTAAGAGTCCTAGAGAGGGACCAGAACCCTGGTGGGCCAGGTGCAGAACAAAGAGATGATCCTGACCCCAGAGACCTTGCAAGCTAAGTAATCCTGCCTCTGGCACGGATTTATGGTGTGTGTCACCCACTGGTGAGTGGCTGCTACAGGGCTTGCTCGGTGCCCGAGTTGCAGAGGAGGCTGCAGTAGCTCATGCTTTTAGCTCTGGAGATACCCATGGCTCAGTTGCTGCCAAGATGGTGGCATGTGAGTCACTTCCGCTCTTTGTCTCCGTTTGCCCCCTCACCGAAATAGGCATAGTGATACTCACCCACCTTTGGGTTTTGATCAGCAGCTGAAAAGCACCGAGTGTTAGGTGCATGACAAGCATCTAGAGACCCCCCAGTGCTAGGCCCTGTACACACACACACCCACACACAAAGTGAGAGGCAGTCCCTGCCCTGAAGCGCTTCCAGTTTAAATAGCTAAGACAAAGGATGAGAGGGGAAATTGAGGCACAGAAAGGGGCTGTAACTTCCCCCAATGCACCCAGCGGCACAGCGGGGAACAGAACCCAGCTCTCGTGAGTCCTAGCCATTGAGCCACAATCCATGAGTATAATTGCTGTCCTGGACAACTCAGGGGTGGGCACAGAAAGCAAATAAATCCTCATCTTCCCCTCTCCATGGTAGTTTCTGTCACAGATTCCAAGTTCAGAAGGGACTCTTGTGATCATCTACTCTGACCCCCTGCATAACACAGGCCAGACAAGCTGCCCCACAATAATTCCTAGAGCAGAGCTTTTAGAAAAACATCCAATCTTGACTGTAAAATTGTCAGTGATGGAGAAGCCACCATGACCCTTGGTAAGTTGTTCCAAGAGTTAATTAGACCATTTTTAAAAATGAGAGTAACTTCCAGTCTGAATCTGTCTAGCTTCAACTGCGAGCCACTGGACCATGTTAGATCTGTCTCTGCTAGGTTGGAGATCCCATTATTAAATATTTGTTCCCTGTGTGGGTACTTATAGGCTGTAATCAAGTCTCCCTTTAACCTTCTCTTCATTAAGGTAAATAGATTGAGCACCTCAAGTCTATCACTACAAGGCATGTTTTCCAGTTGTTCTTGTGGCTTTTCTCTGGACCCTCTCCAATTTATCAACACCCCTCTTGAACTGTGTGCACCAGAAGTGAACGCAGTATTCCAGCAGTGGTCACACCAATGCCAAATAACAGAACCTCTCTACTCCTACTCAAGATAATTGAGAGTTGGATGGATGGTGGGGAAGAGTCGTGGCAGGCTACCAGGGAGACTCTACTTCCCTCAAGACTTTTTCTGGCCTACTTGGGAGGGGATCCTCTCTCCCCATCACTCCCTGTGGTTAAGAGGATAAAATGTTCCTGGTACATTTGGTGTTTCATAGGCTGCTAGTTGAATCCCGTGAACATAATCAGTAGGGCTGGTCAAAAAAATTCCATCACAACTTTTTTTTTTTTTTTTTTTTTTGGTGGAAAATAGGAGTTTTGACTAAAAGTGATGCATTGCTTTGGGGTTGGGTTTTTGGGGGTTTTTTTGGAGAAAGTGTCCACTTTCCTCAAATTTTCAATGTTTTCATCAGGAAACTGGAAAATTGGAAATTTTCAGCCCTACACCAATTTTTTCTCCATATTTCGCAGTTTGGGGATGGAAATGTTTGGTATTTGGTTGCTGAAATACAAAAAAGATGGGTGAAAAGTCAAAATTTTCTATTGGAAAATATCAATGAAAATATCTTGGTTTTCATCAACGCTTTCCATGACAAAATAATCTATTTTCCAACCATTTCTAATAATCGGGAATGCTGACCGAGACTCTGATCCAAACTACTGATATATTTGAATCTGATGCTTAGTTTCAGGTGAATCTCTGGTCCTGGCAAGGTCAGAGCTGATCAGGATCTCTCTACATTAGGAATTATTTAAAAATTTCAGTGAAATTTCAATTTTTGTCAAAAAAAAATAAAACTGCATGAAAACATGGATCCATTTTTAACCAGTTCTAGTGAAAACAATTTAACAATGACATTAAATATGGAGATATACCTATCTCAGAGAACTGGAAGGGACCCCAAAAGGTCAGTGAGTCCAGCCCCCTGCTTTCACTAGCAGGACAAAGTACTCATTTTGCCCCAGATCCCTAAGTGGCCCCCTCAAGAACTGAACTCACAACCCTGGGTTTAGCAGGTGTGGAGGAAATACCGCCCCCCCTTCTTTGTCCCCTTCAGGTTGTTTCTCCCTCCCCTCTTATCTATCCCCCACAGACCCTGGCCTGGCTCAAAACTGGTTCTCCCTCCCTAGTCTCCCTCCCCAGCTCCTGTCAATTGGGGCCTGCTCAGTGGCTACTCAAAACCAAGCCTGAACCACTCTACCCTGCCCAAAGGGAGGGGGGGGTGAGGCCGGGAGGAAGGGGAACTGGAATATTTGTAAGAGTGTCCTTGGCAGCACTCCAGCCTAACTGCCTGCATAACTTCTGCTTTTGTGACAGCTTCTGCTTTAAGAATGCCAAACCATGCAGTCTATCTATAATCAATACTGTATAACTATAAGTATGGGTAATAAGCATCTCTCAATAACCTGTAACAATTAGCATAGCAATAGGCCTAGTGATCATATCAAGGGGTGGGCACAACATCCCTCCCTTGCTCCACTATGTAACCCCCATCCCCAATATCCTACTAATGTTTATAAATTAGAAAAGATATATTAACACCAAGACTGTCATTCAGGCTGTAACCCATATTGAAATGTACCCTTTATCTTGTGTAACCGGAATGTGTGCTCATGTTCTTGCCTTGGCATAAGCAATAACCACTATCTGCCCTTTGTGAACCCTTGCTTGCCCAAACCAGTGGTGACGTTGGGCCCAAGAGCCATATTAGGGCCTAAGCGCCCCAGTCATGGGTCGCTGTGCCTACGTGCCCAGGACATGTCGAAAGCTTCCGTCAAAAACACCGGTCACCCGACCCTTGTTTACAACTCAGGAAAGCACCCCTCACCCTAAATGCTTGGCAATGACGCATGTGCGGTTGTGGTTTAAAACTTTAAATTCTGCATGTGTTCCTTATGATCGGGGTAGTTGATCACGGTCTTCTACCCCAACGCATTGGTGTGTGTTACCCCTTGTTCGGGGGAGTGGTTTGGTAGTCCACTACCCCAATGCATTGTGTATGTGTGTAATAAACGGGCCTCAGGCTTGAGTCTATGCTAACAAATTACTGCCTAGGGGTATTTGTTCTTGACACAGGCTAATGCTCAAACCACTGAGCTATCCCTCCCCAAATATCTTAAAAAACATTGAAATATCTTTAAAAAACTTGTCTAACCCTCAAAATATACGTGGTTCAGATTTGGGGGGAAAGTGTTTCATTTCTAGTTTCATCTGTACAGATTTGCCCATCCTTCATGAAATGCAATAAAACGTCTCCATTGTGAGTGGGGTGAACTAGACACAGGGTTGCGGATGGTGGTGAATCTTGTATTGCAGCAGGATTGCTTAGTTGGTGCTTGTTTGGTGCAACTAGCCAATGGGACTCCTTCTGTATTCTTCTCTTCCTGCCCTGAGCTAGCTCGGAGTGTTGTGCTGTGCTGTTAATCAGCTGGTGTGTTTTACCCCACAGTCAGCTGCATTTCCATGGTGAATGAGTGAGAGACATGGGGCCAAGTTCTGGCAGGCACTACACATAGTCACCTGCCCCCAAAACCCACGCTTGACAGCATGAACATGGGATGGAAATTGGCTCTTCAGCCTTTTCGGTGCAAGAGCCCAAGAGCGTTATTCTAAGGACCTCCACTTATTTGTGCTGTCATCATTTCCACCAGTGCAAAGTGTGGGTGAAATGCTACCCAGTCAGAAAGGTAGAGCTTTGCCCTCATTTGCAGGGCTGTGAATGTCCCTGGCCTCCTGAGGCTGCTAGAGGCTCGGTCTAGTCTGGGCAAGACTGCACATACTTCTGCTTGGCTGCACAAGGGAGCAGAGTTCTGATGGCGTCTCCATTCATAAAGCTGCCCTGACACCCTCACACAGGGACCAAACACAGTAATACTCAAGACTAGGGCTGCCATTGGTGCAGGCCTTTCTCTGAAGGGGTGAAGAGAGACCCGGGCTGGCCACACACAGGAGTGCATGCTGCACCCTCTGAGTCAGGAGTGTCAAACATATGGCCAGTGTAATACAGCCAGCAGACTTCCCATGAATCTTCAGTCTTGTCTACATCATCCCAAAGTCCACACCACTGGGGCATGATTTGTAGAGCACATCAGTGTGTTGCACTCTAATTCCCCCAGGTAGATCCTGCTAGTGTGCACTGATGTAGTCCTGTTTGAAAGAGGACTACATCAATGCACACTAAGGAACATTTAGTGCACACCAGCAGGGTCCACTGGGCAGAGTTAAGGCACAACACATTGGTTCCCCCAACGAATCCCGCCCCCGTAATCCAGACTCCGAGGCAGCAATCCAGCAAAACCCTGCGTACAGGTGTAGAACCGCTTTAAGAGGCGCAGAAGGGGCAGTAGCTGGTACGTGTCTGGGTGAGGAGAAAGCACTCTTAAACACTCCCCAGTGCCCTAAGAGATGCCAGGTATCAGAGAGCAGCAATAGCAGTCACTAAAGTCTAAAATAAATGTAAGTAACCCCCAACATCTTTATGTCGTTCTAGTTTAGCAACTTTGGCCGGCTGTGGCCTGTGCTCTGTGGCAGGATAGCGGAGCAGCACCGCCATAGGAAATAAGCGCTGGAGCAGCTCTATTCTGCCTGCTCTCTGCAGAGCTCCAGGGGGTTATTGTGCTTGCTTCGAACAGATAGGTGTAATTGAGGTGTGTGTGCTGAAGAAAGAGGGATAATTGATTCAAACAGAGGCAGTTAAGGCAAGACTCTGCTCCCTGCTGGGAGCGAACGGCACTATTTATTTTTAATTCACAGTAATCATAAAAATAATAATTAAACAGCACACTGATTACCGCTCTCATCATGTAACTGGAATTACCGGCGAGGCCAACTTGTTTAGCAACCTCCTCCCCTCCTCCTACATAGCCAAGATTTTCCACAATACCGTCTTTGAGGCCATTGACTAGCTATGGTCAAGGAGACCCAGATCCTCAAAGGCAAATAGGCACCTAACTTCCACTCAAATCCACGTGTGCAGTGCAGTTGTAGCTGTGTCAGTCCCAGTATATTAGAGGGACATGGTGGGGGAGGTCGTATCTTTCTGTTGGTGAGAGAGACAAGCCTTCGAAAGCTGGTCTCTCTCTCCAACAGAAGTTGGTCCAAAGAGAGATACGACCTCCCACACCTTGTCTCACTAAAATCAATGGCAATTATGCACCTAAATACCCATTGAGGGTCTGGGCCTAAGAGCAGCTGTGGTAACTTGGAGAGTTCCCAACCGTTCTGCACATGATTTTATTCCATGTATTTCAAATCCAACCTTGGTCCTATTGACTTGACTCGCACACCTCACATTGACTCAGATGCCATGGTGATGGCTGTGATTTGAGAACCACGATGAGGTAGACTTGAACTCAATGCGGGTTGGCTCCAAGCACCGTTCGGGTACCACAATGCATTCGAAATACACAGATAGGTTAGGAGAGAAGGGACATGGTTTGGCCATGGTTGCCTGAGGGATGGAGCTGTCATGAGTTACCCATGAAATGTTACATAGCCCCATGACCTTACTGGGCACCAGCAACGCCTGGACAGCTGAGAAAAGTATTAGACCTGGAGTTTTATCATCATTCCCAATAGCTCCTGCTAGGGCTCGGGCCATTCAGCACCATGGCCAGTGCCTCGGAGAGAGCTATGCTGGGGAACATAAAGGAGATGTGAGCAAAGGAGAGCAGGGAAATGGGAGAAATGCAGGGGAATGAACATTAAATCAGTGCCTGATAAGCAAGCCCTGCCTGGGTGCTGGTGATCTTTCAAGTGTCTACAGAGAGAAACCTGTTTCAAGAGATTGGTGGAAATGAGTCACCTCTCGGCTGTCTGCCTTTAGCTTAGCATTGAACAAACTTGGATGGGAGACCTTGAGCACGTGTGGAAGGAGCTGACGTACTCCGCGCCTTTCAAAGTAGACGGGATTCTACCATCCTTTCGGTAATGCACAGCCTGCCACATCCATAGGGCGCCAACTCACCACCATGTGTCTGGCTGCACAGACCGACGCTGAGGCCAGCAGGGGAGGAGAGCAGTGCCCAGTGAGGCCATTTGAACATAGGGCTGAGCTCATCCCGTGAGCTACACTGGCATAGACCTTGGGCCAGGGCTGCTGGGAGAGGAGGCTGCGGCAGTGAAAAGTGGCTTCAACTTCCCTTTGGTCAGGGGACACGGGGCGGGCAGAAAAAAAGGCAGCGGTGCCCAGGGTAGGGGTGTGGCCAAAGCTGCTGTAGGATGTGATAGCTCAGGGTAATTCCAGAGCAGCCTGTGGCAGGAGGCTCCTGTGGTGGGTATTCTGGGACTGCGAGAGTTGTTATACTGACCGCCTGCCCCTGGGGGATTCCCCTCACCCACCAGGGCTCAGACTGGTTCCCAGGTTTACTCACTGACAGCCAGGCACGGGGAGGACAAATGACAGCTCCCGGCATGAACCTGTCTCTTCTCTTAGCTGGCAATGGTGAAATCGTCCATGTAAATATCAAGGCCTGGCTGCACAAAAAGAATTAGCACCTAAATCGCTGTGTTCGGCTCCACTGTAATGCACAAAATGCCCTGCCGCACCCTGTGGGTGCCCAAACTTGCTCCGTGCCTAAGTGTTTGCAATAAAAATTCCCTCGGTCCCCATTCCTCTGCCTTTGGGACATGCTCACTGCAGCCTTCTTCCAAGTGGCTGGATGCCTAAGCCCCAGACTGATCCACGAGCCAGGGGAAGATTGGCATTCAGCCACCTCAGTCGCATGTGGGGCCTGATCCCATAGGTGCCCTCTGGGCCTGCTGACTGAATCAGGCCCCTCAGGTGAGTTCCTGCAGAACAGCTAGCGGGGGCATGGGGGAAGCACCCTCAAACTTTTAGCCCAATGGATGTGGGATAGCCCTGGTTCAAGTCCCCTCCCCAGCTGAAGGGAGGAAGGGATTTGCAGAGGGAGCTGCTGCCTCCTAGGGCTGTGCTCTAACCATTGGCCTTTGGGCTATTCTGAGGTGGGGCTCCCTCAGGGTCTCCTATTGAAGCTGTTGCACTGGGGATACATGATTAGTCATTGGAGCAGGGGGACCAGACCCTGTGCGGGAGGGGATCTCATTTCCCAGGTGAGTGCTCTAACCACTAGGCTGCAGAGTCAGTCTCATGCTTGTGCTCACTCTCTTAGTCATGGGGGGCAGGAAGAGGGAGAGAGACACTGACTCTCTAGACTGGCGGTTGGAGCACTCACCGGGGAGACCCAGGATCCAGTCCGCCTGCTCCAATGACTCCTCAGTTACTTCAATGCAACAGGAGAGACTGAGGGAGCCCTACAGTGGAAGAGCCCATAGCCCAGGGGGTAGGATGCTTACCTGAGAGGTGGCAGATCTCTGTTCCCGTGAGGGGGAGGCCTTGAACAGGGAGGTATCCCAGGGGAGTACCCTAACCACCGGGCTAAATGTTATGAGGGGTGTCTGTCCTCCTTCCTCCCGCCCCCTGGCTTCTTGCAAAAGCAGCATCGGTGCCTTGCCCCAAAGCGTTCCTGGCTGTGGATCACACACAAAATTGGCATCTCCCTGCAGCCTGGTGTTTATCTCCATGGGCGGGGAAGGGCTTAGCACACACCCCTGTCATGGCATCTCCCACTGCCTAGCCTTCTGGCTTTTGTGAATGGCAGTCTCAGGCATCCATCTCTCCCCCAGCCACTCAGGCTTTGTGAATCACAACTGATTTTTCTAGGAACCTGAAAGTTACATGGTGTGATGCTCAGCGTCGCAACACCTAAGTCCTTTTGTGCATTCACGCCCAGGTGCTCAGTGCTTTTTAAGGTCCCTTTGTGCCTCCAGCCACCTCTAACAAGAAATGGGCAAGGATTCCCCTGGTACAGGCTGCAAGTTGGGGGGCATGGAGAGGTGCTGAGGGGACAGGCCCGGGGCAGGAGGGTTGGATCTGGTGCTCACAATGATTCACTCTACTCTTAGGCTGTTCTAGGTTATAGTGGTGGCCATTTCCGCCCCCCGTGGTTCCAGAATGAAGCGAGGTGGAAAGCTGGTGTAAAACCATTCTCCTCTTCCTCCCACTGCTCAGCTGCATCAAGCATGACTTTGGTGCAACTGAGGGTCTGGCCCAAAACTCATCTGTGACTTAGCAGCAAATCGGCCCAAATAATTTCTGCCACAGCCTCTCCTTCACGACCCCAGAAAGTTGTGTTGGCTCTTTCACACATCCCACGTTCAGAGAGATAAAAGACGGGATGGGAATGAAGAAGATGAAGGGGCAGCAAGATGCACATGATGAATGGTCTCCTTGCAGGAATGCCTTTGCTACTCTTGGTTAACTCCCTTGCCAAGACATGGCATGAGATTGGATCAGCATTTCCCCACGTGAGAGAGCAAACACGAAACATCAATTAGAAATAATTACCACCCCTTCCCCAGAACTAAGGGTCTAATATT
Source organism: Platysternon megacephalum (assembly GCA_003942145.1). Taxonomy (NCBI): domain Eukaryota; kingdom Metazoa; phylum Chordata; order Testudines; family Platysternidae; genus Platysternon; species Platysternon megacephalum. Next base: position 863,204 of record QXTE01000130.1, on the reverse strand, counting down.
GGGATTCATTTTTAAGAAAGGTAATTTGATGACAATAAATTACAATTATAAAAACTTCATTAGCGTCAGTAGCAATCTATCCACCATTGTTCTAATTACACATTGTAGGAGTAATGAATGCTAATGGCTTAATGTACAATAATTACCCCACTTGAAAAATAATAATAATAATACAGAACAACCTCGATTAACCAAATGTCACAGGGGACACTGAATAAGTTGAGATAATCGTGGTTTCAGATAATCGAGGGAATCTTCAGAGTCATTAATAGATGTCATGGAACGTGACCCCATTCTGGAGAATAAGGAGTTTTGTGTAATCTGGTGTGGATCAAATGCAGTTGTATTGTAGTGACATGGAGCATGGACGGACCTATGAAATTTCAGGCTTAGATTCGTATTTTATGGGGAGAGGATGGGTTAAACAAAAAGTACTTTGTGATTCATGCCACTAAAAAAACACATGATTTCCTTATAGGGTTGGGCAACATAAAGGGATATGATCTGGCAAGCAGCTCTTCTTGCTCATACAATTAATCCCATTCAAGGCAGTGGAATTGCTTGTGGGAATAAAAGGTTGTGAGATCATCCTAAATGTTCCAAAATGGAAGCCTGGATGCACAAATTGAGTCATCTGGGCTGTGGTAATTATGTAACATTGGAACCAAGAGCCAACCAAAAATACTTGCAGTGTATTTCTTCTGCAAAATAGTGTTGTGTTAGGTTTAAAACTAATCTACATTAGCGATCAGATGCAGAGTATGGTACTGCCACCTAATATACCACACCTTGCAGGAAGGAGGGCTTGATGATGCTCACCAGGACCTTTTCAAAAGCCATCCACTTAGCCCCAGCCATCTTCCATGACATGTATATATTTGCAGCCTGTTTGAAAATGCCAAGTGGGTCTAGTTCAGCCTGTAACCTTTCCGCTTCTCTAGACACACACAACAACTGTATAGTTTCAGCTTGAATGAGTTACATCCCAGATTAAGGGAAGTGACTAAATAAGAAAGAACAGAAGCAAAGTCTCCAAGAGAGAGCACAGTGTGCAGCACCTCTGTAACATCCTGCATTAACTCCTCCTTGCAAAATGGCAACAGGCAGCAGACTCCTAGAAAGGTAGCACTGCAGTTGCAGAAAACCAAACCAGAGTGGCTGCACAGATTTTGTGTGCATACATGTGTGTGCTCTTTGACTGGGGATTGTCCCATTCCTGTCTCTCTTCTAGCCACAAACCCCTCTAAGATCTTCTTTTGGTCAAATACCTCATGGTTTATTTCACCACCGACGCTCTCATTAAAAACAGTAGGAGACTTTCTGGGGTTATTATCCCTTAACCTCACTGAGACTGCAGAACACGCAAGGGCACATTCTAATTTTGGCATGAATAGGATTATTAAAGAAGCCTAAATAGTGCCCAACTCCCACTGAATTCCATTGGGATTTAGGCACCCAACTCTAAGTCCTTTGAATATCCCAGTCGTGTATGAAACCCTACTGCTCACAAAGATAAGAATAGCCCCCCTCTGTGTCCCACAAGATGGGTAGGAGTAGGAAAAAGGAATTCTTTACATGCTTCCTCTTTCATGGGATCCTAATTTATAAGAATGCAGAAAATACATCAATGGAAATTAACAGCACACTTGCCTCATACAGGCAGGTTGAGCTGCAGGTGAGTGCGATGTAATTAAGAAATTAAAAGGTAATTTCCACATATGCTTTCTGTTAATCTAACCCAGCAATCATTTACTTTACAGCAGGGAACTGGCAAGGAGGCAAGCCAAAATAAATAAGATAATACTACATTTAATTGCTTGACTGAATGTTAATGGAACAGAGTGGCTGTTGAGCAGAGACAGCCAGGAGAGGTGGGCCGACCCCTACGAGCTGGTGATTGAAAGCAATTTTTGTTTTTCATTTCTGTTCCACCGGAGTTAAAACTTCCACCTGCTGAATCCAACTTTTATGAAGTTCTGGCTTTAAAAAAAACCACACCAGAATTAAATAAACCCCCTTAAACGTCTCATTGCTTCATTTCTTTTCTTTCCCCATCAACTTTCTTTTTCTGGTCTCTTGCTGCAGTGGGGAGCTTCCATGCATGGGCTAAATCATTCCATATCCAGCTACTAGCAGTGCCCAGAAAGTGCACAGCCATTTGCCAAGGTGAACAAGCAGCTGCAGCCCTGTGGTACTGATGGGGAAACTGAGGCATGGGTTGGTTTACAGTTATATTCTTGCTTTAGGCACAGCCCAGAGTGAGGGATGGTATGTAAGCTCCATCATCCCAGCTGGAGCACTAGGAGGCATTGTGGGTGCATCTACCCTTGAGCAGGAGCCATACCCATGTCAGCTCTAATTGAGCTAGCACACTAAAAATAGAGTGTTGCCATGGTAGCGTGCACAGTGGGTGGGGCCAGCTGCCCTGAATATGTACCTAGCATCTTGGATGGGTTGATAGTCATGGCAATTACTCCCACCTGCTGCCATGGCTACGTACTATTTTTAGCTCATTAGCTTGATCAGAGCTCAGGCCAGTATGTCTTCCAGAGCTGCAGTGTACACCTCCACTGTGGTGCCAACTCTCATGGGTCTCAGGATAATTATTGTTTTCCTTAAAGTCCCAGCTCCTGGAGTCAAGTGGAAGTGTGATGCTTTTAGGCTTCATTCTTTTTTTTAAAAAAAAAAGTAAATTTCTGGCCCTCGGGGCTGTGGAGAAAGCTTCCAAATATAACCCCTGGGCACCCTGATGGCTCAAAAAGCAGAAGGCAAATAAAAAGAGGAGCAAATCTATTATTTGTACATAATCTCGTGATTTTTAAAGCAAATCTCGGGATTGTTGGTGAACCTGACTCGGGATGTTTGAACATTTGGGGTTAGCGATACTGGCTCCAGCCTGAAGGGCAGACATCTCTCCAGACTCAAAGCCACCTCTGCAAGTCACGACTCCTCCCCTTGCACCTGCAGGAAAGTCATTTACTCCTGGCCTGTAACAGCAGCAAATTGCTATCACCCTCTCCCTCCCCCCCCCCGGCCATGCAGACACACCATTTAATAGACAGATGAGCTAAAATACAGGGAAGTCAAGGGCCCGATCCTGCAAAATGCTGCTTGCCCTCAGCTCCCCCTGAAGTCAAGGTGGAGTGAGGGTGGACAGCACCTTTATCGGTGGTGTGCAGGACCTGGCAGGATGGATCCCTATGGCGGCGTTGCCCTATGTCAGGCAGCCATGTTCAGGGACAGGACTCACACCTTTTGACTCCTGGGGGGCTTGCTTGCCATGTGTGACGAAGTGAGAATGTTTTGTTGTGTTCTTTGAATACTGAGGGGGAAGGTTGCAGGGGAGCTGGGCTGGGACTGCCTGCATGGGGGAAGGGAGATACCTGAGCATGTAACATGAGAACCCAGGAGGGGAGTTGGAGACCAGGTAACACCTTTGACGGGGAATTCGGACAAAGGACAAAGCCCGGGGGAGGAGCCGTGGGGGAAGGGAGAAAGGAGACGCCTGGAAGGGGTTTTTCAGTTCTTGGAAGCTGGCTAGGAATGAAGAGGGAGCCTGATGGGGCTTAGGCTTCCCAGCGAGGCCGGGGCCTCCCTGGGGCCCCAAATAGACCTACTTAAAGGGGATCCTGTTGTCTGTGCTGGCAAGACCTGTTTTGGACTGTGTTCCTGTCAGCTCAATAAACCTTCTGTTGTACTGGCTGGCTGAGAGTTATGGTGAATCGCAGGAAGCCAGGGGTACAGGGCCCGGACTCCCCCACACTCCGTGACACCATGTCTGCACAGGGAGATGATGGAAGAGACGGCACCAGGGCCTCAATCCTGCTGCCAATGCAATCAAACCTGCACTGATTTCCGTGAGGCACAGCGGAGCCCTATAGCCAGGTTACGCTAGCCCGGGAGCCAGGTTTCCCTTTCAAATGGGGAGGACGGGAGGGCGGTTGATTAATCTCCCCTGCTCTAAAAGGCAGTTCGTCCCATCACCACCTCCGAGCAGAGAGGCCTCTTGCGGAAGAAACCCTATAGGGTCCAGATGGGGGAGTTGCGTGCCCCCCTGAGTCCAGTGAGGGGGCACTAGAGTCACAAAGACTGCTACAGCCTTTAAGCTAGGATGCTAGGTGAGGAGGAGGAGGGAGGCTTCCCCGTGCCCTGCTGAGTTCCTTGGGGAGAGGCGTTGGGCTGAATGGCCTCGCTGTGGGGACCCCTGCTGCTCTGCATGCCAGAGCCAGAGTCAATAGGGTCAGCAGGGGTGGCTCTGCATGTTTCCCTAGCTTTTGTTCCAACCCTAAGACACCTGAGCTGCTGGGCAGAGTCTCCGCTACCTCCCTGCTTGGGCCCATGCCCTCCAGCTGCCTCTCGCACAGAGAAGCTGGGCCAGCCCCAAGCACCGAGGCCCATTCATACGGGAGCTGGTGGCCACCGCAATCCTGTGACGCTCAGACCAGCAGCTAGGGAAGCGGGCGTCACACACTTACCTAGAAAGGTTGCACAGCTCCCATCCCAGCTGTCCCTGAAACATGCCTTGGCCCAGAAATACCCAACCAGTCTCATGTAACACCATTTAATGCTTTCATAACTGAGCTGTTAAATGGGTTTCACCCTGATAAGAGCAGCCACGCTACCCCCTCCAGAGAGCCAGATGTGATTTGCAATTCATGAACTCCTGATTCCTGGGGGTGGGAAGTAAATCACCCAGGAATGCTGCCTGACTCTCTCTTCACTAATACTAGAACAGACATCCTTCAAGACTGGCCATTGCCCACCCAGACGAATGCAGGTGAGTTTAGTCCAGCAGGCTGGAAAAAGGACAAATCCAAGGCCCTTCATACCAGCGGTATCTAAAAGCACCTTAAAACAGTGGTTCTCAACCAAGGGCCCACGTTTCCCTGGGGGTATGCAGAGGTCTTCCAGGGGGTACTCAAATCTTCTAGATCAGTGTTTTGCAACCTGGAGGCAGCCCCTGGGGGGGGGTCACAGGGTGGGTTTTCAGGGGATCGCAAGTGCCAGGCCAAAATTAGGGGTAGCAAGCAGGGCACTTGCCCAGGGCCCCATGCCACAGGAGGTCTGTGAAGCTTAGTTCCATGCTTCAGCCCTTCTGCCTGGGGCTCGGGCTTCAGACAAGGCTCACAAGTGAAAAACAGGTTCAAGTATCGCACTGAAATGTAAGTACAATAGTTATATTCCAATTGATTTGTTTTATAATGATATGGTAAAAATGAGAGCGTCAGCAATTTTTGCAGTCATAGCGTGCTGGGACACTTTTGTGTTTTGATGTCTGATTTTGTTGGCAAGTAGTTTTTAAGTGAGGTGAAACTTGGGGGTAGGCGAGACAAATCAGACCCCTGAAAAGGGGTGCAGTAGTTTGGAAAGGTTGGGAAGCACTGCCTTAAAACACAATGAGTTAAGCAGGGTGGTTGGGTTACAAGCTGGTGACCTCGTGCTAGAACTGATGTAACCAGTTAGAAGTGTCACCCGTCCGGAGGGAGCTGGGCTTGCTGGGAATGTGAACCCCGCAGAGCCATCCAACGGATTTCTTGTTATTTATCTGAAGTGTAGCATCTTTTGTTGAGTAAATGATTCCCAACTGAGGGGGGTTTCTTTGTACTATTCAATCAGTTCTCGAGATGGCCAAATAACATTTGCCCAGCCCATTGTTCCAAGGCATTTTTTCTGTGGCTCATTGGTAAATTATTTACATAGAGCTTGTTTAACTTCTTCAACCAGCTCTGTGGCCTGCAGGTTGTTATGGCTGGTGCTCAGTTGAGGACTGCCACGATTGGGGGAACAGCTGTTCCAGCAGGTGAGGGTAATGCTCCCCTGACTTCAGCTGCAAAGTTTAGAAACTGCTCCAGATTTTCCTGAGGTTGGGGTATTTGAATCCAAGCTTTTGGTTTGTCCCATGACAAAGAAAGGAATCCAGCCTGAACATTATCAGCAGTCAGGGAAGTTCAGTTATAAGACCCAGCCAAACAACCACTGAACTGAATGGGCTTGGATGGAGCCGTTTATATAGCTCCATTGTTACACTTTTGGATACATGACCCTTTTGGGGATCACCTGGCTGAAGGGCCCCAGTCTGAGTCTGGGAATCAGGAATGTGCTGGACACACACACAGCTCTCCGGGTGGGAGATGTGGCTTACTAGTTAGGTTGATTCTTGTGACTGTCCCCGCACCTTGCAGAAACCCAGCCCTGCCGCTATCCAACCCCTGGTTAGATACTGGGAGATACCACAGGCAAGGAGCCACCAGAAAAGCACAAGACTGGAGCTGATCACAATTTTTCCACCAGAATGTTTTTTTCAGTGCAAAAATAGCTTTTCGACAAAATGGAAATGATGGGGGGACAGCCTGTTTTAATCAAAAACGCGGGTTTTGATTGAAACCCCCACCCAAAAATAGTTCTGTCTTGTGAATTTTTTTGAAACCAAAATTGTTCACTTGCTAAAACCCAAGAAATTGCATTTTCAGTTGCTGAAAACCTTCCAAAATGTCCTCTCTCCCCCCCCCCCCGCCCCTTTCTTTTCTTTTCTTTTTTTGGTAGGAAAACCCAAAATACTTTTACCAAAAAAAAATAATAATAATTGTTTTCATCAAAAATTGCCACATGAAATAAAATAATTTCCCAATCAGCTTTGCTGGAAGTAGCAATAAAATTCACAGTCTGAGCTCTCTGCTGGGGCTGGTCTTCCAAGGGCTGATTCTTTGTAGCCTGTTCCCTTCCCCCCCTTCCCCACCTCATAAGATCTGTGGTCATTTCCCAAGATCTAACTGAGCTCGTAAGTTCCTCAGGGCAGGAACCTTGTCTCCTTTCGTGTCAGTAAAGCACTCTGTTCATCGCTGAGATATAGCAGTAACAGTCTCCTCTGCCGCTGTAAGCCAGTGCAGTTCCACTGAACTATACTGGAGCTACACCAGCGTACACCAGCTGAGGAGGCAGCCTTGAATTTCTACTGCATCTTCCAAACACCACAATGCACAGCCCTGCTTAACCGAACCCCAGTAAAGTGAAAGGCTTGAGGGATAGCAAAGGCGTCTGGGATCATGCCTTTCTCTGCACAGCCCTCTGGGTTACCCAGATGCAGGAAAGAGCTTCCCTAACGCCAGCTGGCTGAAGGAGAATCCAGCTAGATTCGCCAAGGCTTGCTGGCGCTGCTGGGACAGGCTGGGATGTAACTTCCCAGCCACAAACTGGAGTGAAGTGGAAGCCACCTGTCTTCTCCAAGGCTGGCCAGCACTTCAGGGGCAGGCTGACTTCCCCAAGTCTAACAGGCATGGCAGGAGCTGGTCCCAATACCTCGGAGCAGAGCAGAGATAGGTTCCAGCCGTCCCTACAGAGTAGCTGGCTTCCAAGGGGCTGGAATGTGTCCTTCTCTGTCCTCTAAAGTCAGGGGAGCTGATCACTGGCTCGGATTATTCCCTATAAGAAAATAGATGAGCATGGCTGAGTCAAAGGTGCCTGTGATGATTCCAAGAAAGGCTGGGATGGAGTTCAGTGGGGCGGACTGACAAGAGGTGTGGGGTCCAGTGTGAGAAAGGGTAACAGCCTCTCTATTTCTGCCTCTCTTTGGCCCTGTTTTCATCGCTAAGAAAAGGTGTGGTTTTTACCTCTGGGTTACTAATGCGCCTGAGCTCTCCTGTTGTAAAAACACAGTGGAGACGAGGCACAAGGTAAACCAAGGACAGTCAGCACTAGTGACCTTGCCAAATTTAGCTCACGCTAAAACGACCGTGCCTTGTCTCCACGCGTTTTTCCAGCAGGTGAGCTCGTGCATTGCCCTGAGGTAAAAACACACCTTTTCTTAGCAGCGAAGAGAAGGCCTCTGTCTCTCTCTTTAAAAATAAGGAGAAGGATGTTAACACTTGTCTGTGGAGGATGTGCGTGTGATCGCTCTCCCCGGGTGTCGGCAGGAAGGTGTGTGATATCACACAGCTTCTAATTACCTCCCTCTCTTTCTCCCCTTCCATCATGTGAGTCAGTTGCTGCTGCTGCTGCTGCCCATGGGCATGTTCTTTAGAAAAGGGAGTCTATGAATACCTTTACTACATACATACATTCATACAAATGAACCATGTGTGCACACCGACAATCACGCACACATCTTCATAGACTTGCAGGCGTACATGCGTGTGTGTCCATCTACGTAGCTAGCTGTTACGTGAAGCTGTAATCACTAATAGAAAGGTGTCTTTCAAGCAGCCAAGGCCAGTCTCCTGGAGGGATTTGAATAGCAAGGCAGAGACCTTGCACTGGATTGACCGTAGTCAATGGCTGAAGGAACTGAGTAAGTTTGGTTTGGAAAAGAGGAGAATAAGGGGGGACATGACCGTGGTCTTCAAATACTTGAAAGGCTGCCATAAAAAAGATGGAGAAAAGTTGTTCTCTCTTGCCACAGAGGGCAGGACAAGAGGCAGTGGGTTCAAACTGCAGCACAGCTGATTTACATTAAATCTCAGGGGAAACTTCCTCACTAGACGAACAGCAGGACAATGGAACAGACGCCCAGGGAGGTTGTGGAAGCTCCTTCACTGGAGGTTTTCAAAAGGAGGCTGGAGCCATCTGTCTGGGATGGTTTAGACACAGCAAACCCTGCATCTTGGCAGGGGGTTAGACTAGGTGACCCTGGTGGTCCCTTCTAACCCTACAATTCTATAATGCAAAGCCATGTGAGCAAACACGCTCATAGAGTTTAAGGCCAGAAGGGACCACCAGATCAGCTCGTCTGACCTCCTGCACATCACAGGCCCCTAAACCCCATCCAATTACCCCTGAGCTGAGCCCTCAGGAGACTAACCTTGGGTGTCACAGGCACCAAATAGGAGGAACTGAGGTGCACCGGTGTCTGAGACCCCTGAACTGGCAGGGAATTGATCGGGAGATAGCTGGTCCTAGCACTCACATGCTTATGTGCATTCACGTGCCGGCTCACGCTCAGCCATCACATACACATTTACAAGCACACCCATAATTCCGCACATTGCACATGTCCAGGAGTTTTGATTGCTCGCTACGCCATTCAACACGTAATTTAACATATCCACGATGCGCAATGTGACAAATTACTATTGCTATAAGAACCTTCCCTTTCCTTTCACTGTCAGACTTTGGCATGTTCAAACTTGCAGTCGTAACCTGCTGAGAGGGGCAACGCAGAATGGGGGCCTTGAAATTTAAGCTCCTAACATAGAAAGGAAAGATGGGGTCTTCTCTCACACCTGATTTACATGAGTCACTTCAGTGGAGTCACTTCTGATTTACACTAGAGTAAATGGGAAAGAGCNGGGACCCTCTCTAAACCCCTAATCATTTTAGTTGCCCTTTTCTGAACCTTTTCTAGTGCCCATTTTAGTTGCCCTTTTCTGAACCTTTCTATCATTAGAATGAATGTGAATTGAACCCACAGTCGGGTTTAATATATAAAGTTAGTGTTTTTTGGGGGGGAATCCTTCATTGTTGCAGTCTCATGAAAATGGTCCATTTTCAATTTGACCATTTATTATCTATGATTCATACATCTGTTGGCAAAAGTCAATAAATAAATGGACCCTTTGGCTTGCTTACTTGGACTTGACAGGTCACAAAAGAGTGAAAGAATTCCAATTAGGTTACAAAAAATGGCAACCCAACCTAGACGCCAGGGTGATAGACTCTGGGACAATGAACCAGGTTACCTCTTTTAATCTCTGAAGTTGAAAGGAATTCCCGATGGGAGGCTGCACTGTGACAGGAAATCAGACACTGCCCTGACTCATTTTAAGGAGGTGGTCCTGTATCCTCACCCGAGCAATCTAAGGGTAAGAAGGAAAGTTGCAAAGAACAACACAAACTGAGGCCTGGATGTAATTACCATCAGTGTGATTGCACCAGTAAAGGGGTAACGTTCTGAGAGGGCTGGGAACGACCGCACTCCGCTACAAAGAGATGGATGCACTGGATAGCCTGGAGGGATAGAATTGCAGAGAGTTACTTGAATTATTTAACCAGGAACGTGGAAAGCTACAATCTAGCATGAACATACTAGGTAAATGCCATGGTGCGGATATTCCAGAAGGGGGTACTAGTTCAGATTAAGAGTTGGACCACTAGCTGTGGGCTCCTCCTGAGACTGAGTATGGATCTTCAAACCAAAGTATATGCTCTGAGGTACACAATAGCACTGGAAAGGCTTCTGTAGTGCCATTTCATGGCTCCATGTCAAACTGCTAGCCATATTTAACAATTAAGCTCAGTGTTTCAGGGAGGGGGAGGGTAATGGTCCTTAATGTTTCCTTCATTCCTGCATCTCATTAACATTTTACGTTTGTATTTTATCACGTATGATTGATAATACTGTTGGCCACACAGTCCTTTCTTTCAAACTTTGTCTGTTTGGGACAGCCGTAGATCGGGTTGTACACAGACAGATCCTTTGGCTGCCCTGTTTGGACTGGAAGGATCACCGAGGAGGGAAAGAGAAGACCGGTTTGGTGACATAGACTAGATGATCACGGGGGTCTCTGGAAGATGTACATGTCTTACGCTATAGGGAGATGCCCCGGAGTCTGTTCTCGAGGTATTCAAAGTCTGGGGGGAGGAGAGAAATGACGATCAAGAGAGTGTGATTTGTGTGTAAAAGACAGAGATGGCCAGAGAGAGGGATGAAGGCAGTGACAGAAAAAGAAAAGGAGATGGAGCCTTGACATCTCAAAAGATTGAGAGGCAGAGAGCTCTAGAGCAGTAAGAAAGTGAGGGGGAAGTTCACCAGCGCAGAGTGAAGAGCACCGGAGGCTAGGTGTGAGCTGCAGCCAATCAAAGCCAAGCTCTGCACAAGATTAATGATAACAAGGCTGCGCATTAGAATACCACATTCATTACATTAACTTTTATCATCTGCTTTCCCCCCGCCCCCCTCTCTGTGCCCACCTAGTTTTGAAATGCATTCCCGGTCAGCGTCCCCAGGGGCTGGAGATTATTTCCTCCAGTCGAAGGCAGTGGAGAAAATGTGAATCTCTCTCCAGTCCTGGCCAGGGAAGCAACCTTTTACTGTAATGTAATCCCAGGCGAGCCCATCTCCACCGGGCGGATGCCTGCAGCAGAAAGGACTAAACACCGGCTGTTAAGCACAGACTCTAAGGCCCTGATTCAGGAAAGCATGTGCTTAAATCCTATTCAGACACATACTTAACCATGTGTTTAATTTTAAGCATGAGCTTAAATCTCATGGATTTCAATGGGACTTTAGCCTGCGGTTAAAGTTAAGTGCTTCCCTAAATCTGGGCCGAAGGGCTAAATTCATCCTGGCTCTGGAGCTGAGTTCTGCACAAGATGGGGGGAGAAGGGAAATAGAGGGGTGTTTATGCTAGCTTGGTGCTTTTCTTATGCTGAATCTTACCAGGGTCACTGGCCCCTGGCATGTTACAGCAGTTCAACACACCTATGGCCCTTACAAATGAAATAATATGCAGCTGCCCGGCCTCTCGCTCCCGCAAAACACCCCCAGACCTGAGCTAATGCCATCCTGGAATGTATAAAGAGGGGAATCTCGAGTAGAAAAGAGGTGATTTTACCTCTGTAGTTGACACTGTTGTGACCATGGCTGGAACACTCTGTCCAGTTCTGGTGCCCCCAGTTCAAGAAGGAGGTTGATAAATTGGAGAAGGTTCAGAGAAGAGCCATGAGAGGAAAACCTGCCTTGTAGTGATCGACTCACGGAGCTTAATCTGTTTAGCTTAACAAAGAGAAGGGGGGAACTTGATCACAGTTTGTACATATGTAACCCACACGTGTCCTGGGCGTGGTGTTCTGTCCCCTCTAGGGGCACTGAGATTGCTTTGAGTCTGTTCTACAGCCTTAGCTAACAGCCAATTGGCTCATGCACTAAGCTCCCGAGCTCTCGGCTTCGATCCCGAGGACCGGGGTCTGTCGGTGTTACACAGACATAGGGAACAAATATTTGATCATGGATTTCAATGTAGCAGAGAAAAGTGCAACAAGATCCAATGGCTGGAAGTTGAAGCAAGACAAATTTAGAGCGGAGATAAGGGGTAACATTTTAACGATGACAGTAATAAACCACTGGAACCATTTACCAAGGGTCAGGGAGGATTCTCCATCACTGACAATTTTACAATCAAGTTTGGATGCTTCTCTCTAAGCTCTGCTCTAGGAATTATCGTGGGGCAGTTCCCTGGCCTGTGTTACACAGATGCTCAGACTAGATGATCACAGTGGTCCCTTCTGGCCTTGGAATGTATGAAAGGCCTGAAAATATTTTTTCCCCACTTGTTTTTCACCTTAGAAATATCAGGAATGTGAAATCTAGTCTTTCCTGCTTTAGCTGCAGGATGAAAAAAGGGTAGTTTAGGAGTTCTCTCAGACCTAGTCTCTACTCAAAATGATTTGTCAGTATATAGCCATACTGGTGAAGCTAATAAGCTTTACTGACAAAGAGCTCAAGTCATGTTTCTCATTCATCCCGTTGTTTCTGTTTGTGATCTTTTTTCTTTCTCCCTCTAATTATTTTGATTCCCTCTTCTCTTCCCTCACATTCCCTCCTTCCAGAATTATCCACCGGACTTAACCTGGCCCCCCCATTTTTCCAGAATTAGCCACTGAGCGTACCCAATCTCCTCAGAATTATCCACCAGCATCTCTACACTAGGGGTTTTGCTGGCATAGAAATGCCATAAAAAAATCATATCCCTGACTGATATTATTGTTCCTGCAAAGTTTCTAGTGTAAACCTGGCCTTGATCTTTGGTTGAAAGTGTGAGGATGTTAAATCTGTAACAAAAAGAGCTTGTCTTTCAACTGTTTGTTAGGAAATTGAGCTGAGTAGCAGTTAACAAAAAACAAGGTTTAAATAGTCTGAATATAAACCACTTCTTCTCTATCATATTTTGCATAATATCTGGGATGTCCTATGCCTACCATTTCTCCAGTCACCCATAAAGTGTTTCAGGTAAAGCACTTGTAGTCAAGACAATGTAAAGTATGTACTGAAAAAATAGTGTGTTTTTTTTTAAATAAAGCCTCCCGCTCTTCTTTAACCATAATAAAAAGCAACAAAAGGGCACAAAAACCCTTTTTAGAAAAGGAACATTTAGGCTAAACATCAAGAAAAATATCTTGACAATGAGTATTTGCCTGGAAATGAACTCCCAAGGAGAGCGGCTGAGGTACCATCTCATTGCATGTTTAAAACTAGAGCAGACAGTAGAAAATGTGCAATAGGGAATAATCCTGCATTGGCCAGGAAATGGATTAGATGGAATGCAGGACAGGTTTGTTTTTCTATATCTAGTCTCTATGATCATTATCATTACTAAGTATAACCCTGAACCTGCAAATACTTAAGCCTGCGTATAACTTGACTCTTGCAAGTCTTCATGGACTACTCATGAGTTATGCATGTGCTTAAGAGTTTGTAGGCTCGGTGCCTATATTTGCATGAACAGAGGTTGGATGCTCCTGATTCGTATTAGAGTGCTATTATTATTAATAATAATAATTCAGAATATCTCAGAATTTACCCCACAAATGTAACTTCTTTCAATCAGCATGATTTCCTCACGTTTATTTATTATTCGTGTTTACTAAACAAGGGCCAGAGTTTCCAAAGAGCTCAGCACGTCGGGTGCTGAGGACTATTTGTTTAGGGCCCTAAATGGGAGCTGAGCTCTTCTGAAAAATTGGCCCTAGTTGTTGGGTGCTGAGCCCTGGGCAATCTGGCCCCAAATTTGTCTTCTGTGATGGTGGTTTTACCTCCATGAGGATTAACCACAACCCGTGAGTAGTCAGTGCTCGCCATTCAAAATTTGAGCTGTGTTGGTTAGCCGTGATTGGCCCCTTAAGTCACATGGTGTTGGTTCTGGTTCCTGATTGGATGAGGCCCTGGAATGTTGACTCTCTCAGGCAGAGGGAACAGATAAAGAGGATTAAGGCATTTAAACCATTTTAACTAGGGTGACCAGATGTCCCGATTTTATAGGGACAGTCCCGATTTTGGGGTCTTTTTCTTATATAGGCTCCTATTACCCCTCACCCCCTGTCTCGATTTTTCATACTTGCTGTCTGGTCACCCTAATTTTAACCCTGGTCCTTTCTGGGTTGCACCGATCTTCCCCAAGTGCCCATGGCTGGAAAAATCTAGATTTTTAAGATTTATTGGCTGAGTTTCAATTTAATTAGCTCCCACCTTCACCAGCCCGCACATCCTGAATCCTATCTTGCTCCCACAGATACTCTCCACACACACCCCCACTTCCCTTACGCCACTGTCCCCCACTCATAATCCCACTCCGCCGGCTTTTCCCCTGACTAGGCCTCCCTCTGCCCCCGCCTCCCACCATCTGTCCCGCCTGGTCCTGCATGCTCCCACCGCCTGTCCCCACTCCTCCTCCCCTCATGCACCCACTCATGCCTGCTTTCTCCCCCCCCCGACACCTCTCCCCTGCTTTCAATTCCCACACAGCTTCCACCCCACGCACACCTCTCCCCCGCCTCCCCCGCTACCCAATGCTCCTGCTCTGCCCACCCCACCACCACCTCCTTCCCAGGCAGGCCTGCTGGCGGCTAGCGGAGAGGAGCCACTGCAGCGGGAAGTAAACATTGACAAGCGCTGATAAGGCAGGTCTTATTGGCACTGAGAAGCTATCAGAGGGGAAGTCAGCGTTACATTTTCATTTCATTCACCTCATTGGGAGAATGAAGTGCAGTGCGTGTCAGACCTGTCATCAGATCCTCGCACTCCCTCCCGCCGCTTTATTTCTCTTTCCCACTGCGTCGGTCTCTCCCGCTTCCTCCCTCTCTCTCCACGCGTTTCTCAGTCATCCTCTCGCTTCTGGCTGTCAGCTTTTCTTTCTTTCCCCCTCTATTTCTTTCTCCTTTGTCCCTTCCCTCACATTCCCTCCTTCCAGAATTATCCACCGGACTTACCTTCCCCCCCCCCCACACACACACACACTTTTCTGGAATTAGCCACTCGACATACCCAATCTCCTGAGAATTACCCACCTGCCCTAGCCCCACCTCCACCCCAAATTATCCACTGAACCTACCCAACACCCTCCAGAATTATCCACCAGCCCTAGCTCCTCCCTTCTCCCCCCAATTATTCACTGGCTCTACCCAATGTCCTCCCAAATTATCCACCAGCTCCCATCAAGCAAAAGCCTTGCCCTCCCCACCTCTCTGCCACAGCCCTTTCCCAGAGCCAGCCGCACCACAGCAAGGGGATGCATTTCGTATGCATGGCCTGGGATGTTCCTGGACTCTCCAGCCAGTAATTTGCTGATTGGAAAATGTTCCAGAGAAGGGAAATGGAAAGAGAGGAGGGAGGTGGCAGGTCGAGGAGATGTGTGGGGAGAGAATGGGAAGGGATAGGAGTTTTCAAACTGCGCCTCCTAATACCAAGCATGTGGCCATATATTATTTTAATAAAGCCGGCACATCCTGCACTCACGACAGCTGCTGTTCCCCTTCTCTCATCCTGTGGATCTCATTTATTCTTCATTAGCAAAATCACCTGTTTGTCAAATAGGGACAGATCTGTAAGACATTAAATTGTGCTGAGGCTGACAGGGGCCTGGGGAACGAGGGAAAGAGAGAGCAGAAAAGCAGGAGGGAGGGAGGCGAGCCAGAAAGCCCAGGCCTGCTATGGAGATTTAAGCCAGAACTTTAAGCAGCTCTCACAGGTTGGCGTGGGGGAGGAATTTCAGAGTTGATTGTGTGGCACCTTTTGGGCTCTTGTTTCTGATACCACTTGGAATGGATATATTCAGGGCTGGATATATCCTCAGCACTTCTTTAGATCTGCGCCCATGAGGCCTTCTACTGAATGTGCTAGGCATTGAGTCTCCTTTGCACTACCATTTGCACTGTTATTTACCCCAGAGATTTACACCAGACCAGAAATGACACTCACCCACTGTGCATTGGCGTGAACAGCTGCACAAAGCCAAGGGCAGTGGAGAATCAGGTCCATTGACTTTAACGGGAGTTGCAGATTGACCGTGCTAAAGCTGGACAAAGAATGGATTTTTCAGTTTGTCGAAAAGTCAGAGGAAACGATTCTTTTGGGCCAGCCCAGAAATGGACATTTCTGGAGAATCAAAAACTTGAAAAATTGCTTCTGGCAGAATTCAGTGTTTCATTTGGACAAAACTGAAACGTTTTGATTTCCACAGTGTTGAAACATGGTTCAGTTTTGTTTTAATTAAATTAAAGGATTTTTTTAAAAGTCCTTTTCAGCTGAAAAGTGGGAACTTTTCATTTCAAAAACGTCAAACCGGAACGTTTTGGGGTTTTTTTATACAAAATTTTGAGGTGTGGCGGGGGGGCGGGGGGGGGCGACAATTTGACAAAATCAACACAAACTCTCAAAATGTTTCAGTGGCCCTGAATCTGCATTTTTGGCCAAAAAATAAAAAAGTTTGTCTGAAAAATGTTGCCCCGTTCTACCTAACACCTTTTCCGATTAGCCCCTTAAGGTTTGATCTTCCTAGGTGCTGAGTGCCTTTAACTCTTGATGGGAGAAACCTGGCCCCCATTGTCACCATGAAGTTGGCACCGTCTTGCTGCCATTGCAGCTTGTTTGTAGATTACTGCTAAAGCCAGCCTTGGCTTTCCCCCTTCTCAAAGGCATGGCACTGGGGGATGCCCCTCAGTGGAGCGTCTGGAGGATGGGCAGAAAACACCTCAAACCCCCCAAAACAACCCCAGTTTGCAGCTAAAACCATGTCCACTTGAGAAAATCTACGTGCGTCAAAGGAAAATGGCAGGTGGGGGCTTTATCGATAGACAAATTGGCACTGGGAATTGTGTGGACACTCTGATTTGGGTTTTAAAAGGCGGGGGGGGGGGGGG